>UNPT01000142.1:0-112518 GCA_900536445.1 Hymenoscyphus occultus
CCTAACCCTAACCCTAACCGCTATCCCTCGTGGATGAATGGTCAATCTAGTAGACGCGGTCTCTCGTCGCTGTCCGGTGTCTCGGCTGCCTCTAGGATAATTCATCTCTGGCTTTGGCCTTAGGTGTCCCAACGTCAGGCCCCTGGTGGTCTGGCTGGTCTCTATGCAAATGTCACGTCCGGCGCGTCGCCTGATCACGAGCAAAGTGATCTGTGTCAGGCCTCGGTCTGTTTACCACCTCTGTTGGTGGCGCGTCCCACTTCTGCACCTGTTACGACACCGTGGACGCAATTTTTGCTGTAATAAGCAAGAGCGGTTCTGGTTATCAGCTGAAAAGCTGAAGTCATACCATATTCCAACAGGAATGCTGGGATGAAAATCTCGGCAAGTCTGCTATTGGCACGCTTCAGATAGAATGGATGTTGACTGTGCGTTTACGCGCCCGGCGGCTTCGGCTGCCTGGTGTTGCGACCCACACCCCAACCTTCCCCTTTATCTAACGCGTGGTTGAGTCAGCCAAAAACAGACACTCCCACGGAATATATAAACACAAGCAATCACACTCCCTGATGAGCCTTCAAGGCGAAAGAAGTTACCGGTCTACACCATAGCTTCTAGGATTCTTGCTTCTCATCAGTTTTTTCAAAATACCTCTTCACGTGTTCTTACCCATTATCAATAACCCTAACCCTAACCCTAACCCTAACCCTAACCCTAACAAGTTACCGATTTACACTATAGCTTCTAGGATTCTTGCTTCTCATCAGTATTTTCAAAATACCTCTTCACGTGTTCTCTTCCATTATCAATAACCCTAACCCTAACGCCTATACAACTAGAGGAGGCTGCCGAATCTAACGACCAGAAGATTACCTATATACTTAAGGAGGGCTATCCTAATAACCCCTTCTAGAAGCGAATATTAACTGAGATGAATCGTGTTAACCGTACCCTATACTCTAAGGAAGTGTCTTTGTCGGAATATACGATTCGCGAAAATTAGCTATACTTCCGCGACCGTCCATACGTTCCTAATACTAATTTACGAGTATAGCTACTTCAAAAGAGCCACGATTCTATAGAAAGTGGTCACTTAGGACAAAATAAGCTTTTTAAACTAATTTCTCGATATTATTAGTGGCCGAAGTTATATAGCGATATCGCTTAGTTTTGTAGAGCTTGTAAGAGTTGGGCTTATAACAACTCTTAGCTTCGTTATTAAGGTACTCTAAAACCACTTCCACACCTACTTCAGCGTTAGACCGACTTATCTATAGATTTTATAGGTCCCCTCGCTAGGATTAATAGTTTTAACTAGATAATAGTAGTAATTGACAGGCTTTCTAAGGACTCTTATATTATTCCTTGCAAAACTACTATAACCGCCACTAATCTAGCTCACGTTTTCGTACAAGAGATTTGGAAGCTCTATAGACTCCCTAGCTCAATTGTCTCTAACCGGGGAACCTTGTTTATATCTAACTTCTAGAAAGCTGTTTACGACATACTACAAATCTAGGTGCAACTCTCGACAGCCTACCATCCTAAGACTAACGGTCAAACCGAAATTATGAATAAGTTAATAGCGAAATACCTTCGTCTTTATTTAGACTTCGCTCAGAAGAAGTGGGTACAATATCTCCCCCTAGTAGAATTCGCTATACGGAATGTTGTAAATAGCTTTACTAGAATGTCCCCCTTTTTTACGAACCACGGTTACTACCCTCGACTAAGCTTTGTACTACTAAAAGACTTAGACTCTATGTTACTAAAAGAACTAGCTAGTACTCGATTCGTATAGAAAATGTAGGAGATCCTCGATTTATTACGAACTAATCTCCTAGCCGCTCGAGATTCGATAGAGTCTTTCGCTAATAATTCAAGGGACCTAGCCCCTGCTTATCGAATAGGTGATTTGGTACTATTAAGTACTAAAAATATCCTATCTACTCGTCCTATTCCTAAATTCGATACTAAGTTTATAAGACCTTTCCGAGTCCTTTAGAAGGTTAACTCGCACACGTATAAGCTAGACTTGCTAGTAGAACTCGAAGTAATCTATCTAGTCTTCTATACTAATTTGTTACGGCCAACTATAGGTACTCTACTACCTGGGTAGCATAATCTACCAGCTATGCTAGTAGCGCTCGATAATAGTGGTCAGGAATTATAGGCAGTTGACAGAATTATCGATTCTCGGCGTCAAGATGGTCAATTTGAGTATTTAGTCTAGTAGAGAGGTTATAAGGAGACTACGTGGGAGCCCCTTGCGAATGTCTTTATAGGCTCTACATCTCTTACCCTGTTCCATCGCTCTTTCCCTGATAAGTTACGACCTACGTCTGAGGAATTGCAAGCTGCTCGCGCTGCTTCTGTGCAGAAGGGTGATAGGTGAAGGTTCGATTTCGAGTTTTATAGTGAATGGATTCGCTTGAGTGAATAGGGGTATTCGGTATTCCGTAGCTATTTAGTTAGTTCCACCGCGAGGAGTTCTTTCCTTCTCTCCTTGCGGACAATCTAATCAATACCCCACCCTGACACCGGTCTTGCATTCGCTACTAGACTGCTAGACTGGTCGCCCCGTCTAGCGACCTTTGGTCACGTGACAATAACCAATGGAAATCCTTGGATCGCTTAGCTACTCTAAGCGATTCCTATTTGCTATAAGAAACCTGGATGTGCCTTTGTCGAGGGTTGCGCCTCTTATTATGACAAGTATCACGTGAACACGTGATTCGGGACACATTATAGTTAGAACGTTTAATTCTTTAATTCTATATTATTTAAAACATCTAAGATATCCGGATAAGATAATTTTATAACAGTAATATAAATTCGCTAAGGATTTTAGCTTTTCCTATATAAACCTTAGGATAATATAGTTATAATTCTCGATAAGTCCGGCACGTACTCGCTTCTTACTATCTTCGAAGGTTACGATTTTATATGTCCCTTGGAATTGGTTGCAGAGTGTGCATCTCATCTTCGTATACCACGCAATAGGCAATGGAGAATTTGCTACGAAGTTGTAATATTATTACTAAAGTGGCGGAGACGTCAAATTCCGGCGAATAGAAAGCAGTGGTGGGTGCCCCAGTATTTTTGGGAGCCATTACATGATCCCACCCCACTTCATGTTTCTGGAGGAAGGCCAAATCTTCAGGCATCCATTGGTAACCCTGTTTGTCACTTATGAAGCGATATAATCATTTTTGTTTTCAGGTAAATGCCAAACACATGAATACATCCTAGTCGGCGTTTCATGGCTACAGTAGTCCCGGAAGGCTATGCAAATTCAATCTGGCACCACCCGATACTGCTGCGGGCAAAATGTTACGTTGTGTTATCGAGAGAGCGTCCAACTTGAGAATTAGACGATGAACAAAAGATGATATGTTGATCTAACAGGAAGTTTTGCCATCTTACCTGGGAACTACACATACAGAACGACTCGCACATATCCAATGTATTGTGCCCAAAAGTCTTGGAATAAGCAGCCCATATCCCACACGTGACAAAAAATCAACTTTTGTGTGCCAGCTGCGCCTTGATGGGAAATATCGTTTCCAATTATGTAACTTATTTTGGTTTATCGAAAGTACAAATGCTCCAACATCGCTCTGGTTATTTTCAACGAGTTCCTGCCAGCTTATTTCCACCCACTCTATACCCACACAGATAAATTGTTGAGTCTCAATGGATGACTTACGCCCTACTATATTGGCACTATGTATTTCCATGCCTCTTGCAGCCATAATCGCGGTTGCCCTTCGCGTGCGAGCACGACATGTGCAAAAGTTGAAGTTGGAACGTGATGACTATACCATATTTGTTGCATTGGTATGAAATATCTCGGCCGACCGGGCTACCAATATGCTTTTTGGTACTGACTATACGATTAGGTTCTCGCTATCGCTCTTGCAGTCGATTTAGCAATTGGTCTGCTACAGACTGCTGTTCGAACCATTATAAACTAAATATCTCAATACAGACTGTCAGCTAGGAAGATTCGGTGCGCCTTTGACTTACAAACACAATGGTGATCCAGATCCTGGGTCCTGGTTTAATATTTGGGGGAAAGCAAGTCATCAATTTCATGACGTTTATTTTCCACCTTTGTCGCTGGAAGAGACCTAACATATTTATCAACAGACGATATTTGCGTCTCAACTGCTTTGGTATCCTTGCATAGGGTTGACGAGAATAAGCGTCCTGTTGTTCTATTCGAGGGTGTTTAAGAAAAGGTTCGATAGAATCGTGACCTGGATGACCATTATTATTGCCGTCTGGATGATATCATTTGATGCTGCAAGTTTTTGTAAGTCTGGGAACCCAGTCTAGTTCTCGATGTATAGAGACTATCAAAAGCATATGTAGCTAATAGCAAAGTTAAATGCAACCCTATCCCAGACGCATGGGCTTTCCGTCCGTATGGTGAAAACTGTACCTCGGATTTCATCTTGCATTTCACAGGAGCTTCGTGTGATATTTTGATAACCGGTCAGTTGATGGTCTTCCCTGCGTTCTAAAGTTGATGAATTAATTTTGCTACCAGTCATTGTCCTTGCAATTCCAATTCGCGCGGTCTCAAAACTGCCAACTTTCAAAACATATATGATCGCGATCATCGGAACATTTTTGGTTAGCTTATTGGTTGTAACCGGCGCCGTTGTGGGTCTGGTATTTGCTGTTGGATTGTTATTTGAAGAAGATATCATTTGTAAGTAGCTAATCCTTCTAATTTGTGTGCGAGAGACTAAGTAAACAGATTACGCCTCCATCCCTCTTTACTTGGACATCATAGAAGCATGTGTGGGTATCGTGAGCGCGTGTATCCCAACGCTCCTGCCTCTTTCTCGAATCTTTCCGGAATAATTATACTGCATCACGCATCGATAGAGTTGCTACCAGGACCGAACCAGCAGAAAATGCAGGGCAGTGGAGGCAACCACACAGCATGTTTGGGGTCCATTGAATCGGATCCCTTCTCTCAAGATTTCCGAAATGTTAGATCTTCTCTGGCACGATGGTAAATCTTATTCTCACGTCTATAAATCTTTCCTGGCATATATTCTACATAATTCTAATTTGAACATCATGAAGCTATTATGGCTTTATCCCTCTTTTCGCAGTAAGCGATCTCTTGTAAGAGCATCAACTGAACGTGGTTCTCAGACCGGGTATACAGGAGCCCTCATTGGTATAAGCCTACGTCAAGGGTAATTACGCTTAATGCATAGATCTACACTGATGAAATGAGAAATAGTCTCCTTAATCTACTTGGACTCTCGAAACTTCTTTGTTTCTAAAAACGCTTCTATGGTCTATTAGCTCAGCTGCTGTACACGAAACGATGCAATGATGTTTACGGATCGGTAGCTATAAAAAATCTGTGAAACTACATTCGTAAGATAATTCACGAGAGAGGGAATGAAACATAAAGCGAAGTAACCTTTGAAGAACCTTCGATTTTCTCCTTAGTATGATCATCGGTTGAGCCCCTGAGCGACTCGCACACACTAAGTGCGCGGCTGGTGCAGCACCCCAGAGTCCCGCGACATCCAGTCAATACCCACGAAGATGGCAGGATATTCAATGTCGTGTTACAGCTGCGCCTTTCTGTCTAGTATTGTACTCTCATAGGATTTTGCCGGTATAGGGATAGATTTGCTCCATAGCTACTGATAGGCGGAGAAAATGGAAAGATGGCCCATTTTTCAACACTATACTTCGTCGCCATTCCTTTATGCGACTCGCACTCACTTTGACCCCAAAAGTTTGGGGTAACACCATAAATGTTCGAATTATCAGGTCCGGTATTTTTTTCTTCCAAGTATTCAAGCTCTCCTACTTTTGCATCTTTTCAATTTTCTTTTTCACGTTCTAAGAAACGCTTTATAAGCCCATATTGATTATAAAGAACCAAATCTCTTCAATGGATGATCTACGACCAACAATCTTCCGCATCTGTATTTCTATGCCACTGGTAGCTGCACTATCGGTTGCCCTACGATACCAAGCACGTCGCACTCAGCGCTTGAAATTCGGGGCTGATGATTATATGATTCTCGTTGCCTTGGTATGTTATACTATAAATTATCTTAGCGAGGAAAAAGAGAAAGGAAAAGACCTGTGTTTATGCTCACACCTGGCGTAGATCTTTGCAATAGGCTTTGCAATTGTTGTATACATGGGTTTGTTTCAAAACTCCTCAGAGAAGTCAGTACTAAGCTTTCGACGTAGACGCTGTACGGGGAAGACTGGGTCAACATGAGAGGCATAGAGAAGACGGATCCCCAATCTTTGGGCATTCTGATATTGTCTTCTTTCAAGTAGGTGATAACCCTTTCTCGAAAGTCCATAATTATTATCATTACGACGTGGCAACCAAGGGCTGATAATCATCATCGAAAGATCAATTTCGCAGGTCAATTGATAGCATATCCGTGCTTCGGAAGTACGAAGATCAGCGTTCTTCTATCTTATAAAAGAGTGTTTGTTGGGAAAGGGTTTCGACGAATTGTGCGCTATTTTGTTATATGGGTTGCCATTTGGACAATCTCCTTCGAGATGGCGCATTTGCGTAAGTCTGGTATATCCTGTAGTGTGGGCTTGATCGTTATCTTCATTGCTAATAGTCTTAGTTGATTGCGTCCCCATCCCTGGCTCATGGGCCTTAAATAGAACCGGTTACAAATGTGTCAATGTACCTGTTTTGTATATTTCATCGGCCGTAACGGATATTGCGACAGACGGTATGTCAAAACTTGTCTATATAATGGTTCTTCTATGCTAATGTTTTTAAAATTGCTATTCTCACACTTCCGGTATATAAGGTCTCGCAAATATCAATGTCCACAGCTCGGAAGATTGCAGTCATTGGACTCTTCCTGCTAGGCCTACTAGCAGTCATAACTGCCATGATTCGCTTAGCATTTATCGTCTCACATTTATACGCTGTCCACGATATCACATGTAAGTACTTATGGCTAGAACTATAGTAAATAGAAACTAAAGGGTCTAGATGAAGTCGCAACTCCTATTTACTGGGCAGTGATTGAATTATGCGTGGGTATTGTGAGCGCTTGTCTGCCAACCCTGCGTCCCCTCGCCCGAGTTTATTCTATTCAAAAAATCCAGAAGTGTTTCCCAAGCGTCACCTCTAGCCTTAGTTGGAGAAAACTTCACAGATCTACCGCCGACAGTCGCTGCCGTTTGAACTCGTCTGAAGAGGCAAACTCCAACCACGAACAAGTCGCAACGAGCGAAATCTCCAAATCCAACGGTCACAACGGTATGGGAGCGCCAAAAAATGGCTACGCCTGTAATGCAGAAGTATTTCATATGAATACAAATACCGGTACGTCTGGTGGAATCATGGTAACGAAAGATGTTTCTGTCGGATCAGAGCAAGTTTGACTATGACTGTCAGTGGTGGGATAGGCTCATCGGGTGTCTAAACTACCGCTACAACTGTTCTCTAGCTTAAAAGGACGATCGCAAGGTATATTATCAATTGAGATTCCGGGTCTGTGCTATGGTAACCATTAAATCTACTATTTGATCAATACCATAGGTAATTGATTAATCAGGTAGATTTATAGCTACTACCTTAGAGGGGAAAGCGGAACTTTTTAGACTATCTAGAGACTCTCGAATAAGGGTTTAATATCGAATATAGTCCTAGGAAAAAACCCGCCAGGTGATAGAAGGAGGGCGGTTTATATATAAAGATAGTTTTATATATAGGATAATTAAGAAGAGTTTCTTTAATAGAAGACCGTTCTAGGACCATCCGAGGACCGTACGAGGACCGTCCTAGAAGCGTCCCGAGAGCGTTTCGAGACCGTCCTAAATCCTACTCTAGGTATACATTTAATTACGTAAGTAGGGTGCGCAAGGCACTCCCGGCCTACGCTCGGGCGCTAACGAGCATATACCCCGCGCGTAGTAATATTCCCTATCTACGACTACTACTACCTTGTACGTAATACTACCTATAATACGCGCGTATTAAATTTCGCTAAATTAACTAAATTTAATACTTATATCTTTATAGTATTAGGATTAAGCGTATAAAAGTACTACTAAGTACTATATATAATATAGATTATATATTATAGTTTTATATACTTATATATAACTTTATAGAGTACTTTTCTAGACTATTCTAGGACTATTCTATAAGCGTTCGAGAACTATTCTATAATTATTAGATAACTATTTAAGAATAATTCTTAAACTATTTATATATTATTTTTATTACTAAGAAAAGAGATATATATATTAGAAAACTAGAGTATTTTTATTACTTATTTACTTATATTATAGTTATATAGTTCTCCTTTAGCCTTACTAATACGCTCGCTACTTTCTAGGCTTATATTAATGAAATACTTTATAAGTCTTTCTTAGTTTTTCGAGCTTTTACTATTATTTTGTTAAAGACTTTTTGTAACGGTTCTAACCATCACGTACCACTTGTATCACGTGGCGCCGCTTAGCGACCCACACCATGTATGTAGACTCGAGCTCCCTTAAACTCTCCTCTTCTGTTTAGCTTAGAATCTTCGAATAAGACAGTTCTACAATTCTATAACCTATACCTTAGACGCCTACGGGCAACATATCGTACGTGTCGTTATACTAATAACTAGAAGATTACTCGCTTACTTAAGAAGGGATATTCTAATAACTAACTTTAGAAATAAGTTTCTACTAAGATAAACTATATTAATTATACTTTATACTTTAAAAAGGTGTTTTTATTAGAGTATATAATCTATAATAATTAGTTATATTTCTAGAACTATTTATATTCCTAATACTAATCTATACGTATAGTGTGAAGGTTTGATTTCGAGTTTTGCAGTGAATGGATTTGCACGTGTTAAACCCTCGCTTGAGTGAATAAGGGTATTTTATAGTTATTTAGTTAGTTCTACCGCGAGGAGTTCTCTCCTTCTCTCCTTACGGACAATCTAATTAATACTCTACCCTGACATATTGTCCGCCTTCTACGAGCAAATACGATCGACATAGTCGTCGTATTCTATTATGGCAAACTAATACAGCGCGAACTTTAAGGGCTAGTTAAAGGAACAGAACCTACAACCGCCTAGCGGATTCCTAGTAGAACAATAACTAGCTCGAGAACTATTTACTACTAATAACCTCTACTACTATCGTAACAACCTAGAGACACACTCCTTCAAGTAGCGAATCGTAATCCCTAAACCTTCTAATAAATATTCAAGGGCGTGATCGAGAGCTTGGAGACTACTAGGTAAGTATGAGCGGAAGCCCTTCGAGATGAAGAAGAAGCAAAGGAAGAGAACACCAGACTCAAAAATTAGTTGATTGTACTCTAGAACCAGAATAATACGTTTTAGCGCGATATAACTCAAGCTGTCCAAGCTGCTCAAGCCGCTGCTGCTACTACTGCTACTTAGTCTGCTCAATTTCCCCCTGCTCCCCCCGCACCTCTAGTAGTAAATAACTAATAAGTATTTGTTGTACGTTCGCTAGTATACCCTGATCCTATGAAGTTCGGCGGTAAGCTCTGTTCCCCCGCTGAGCTTCGTAGCTATCTTATTAGTACAAGAATCAAGCTCTCGCAGAATCGAGACTAGTAGACTACTAAGAATGATTATATGAACTATGTTTTGAGCACTTTAGAAGGCGAAGCACGTAAGTATATTAATCCGTATATTAATAAACTCGGACAATATAGCCTAGCTCTGTAATCTGTCGAGAGTATCTTTACTATTCTTAGTACTACCTTTAGTAACCTGTACTCGCGGAGCGACAACTTTACAAAGCTTGTTAAGCTACAACAAAACAACTTAAGAATAGATAAGTTCCTTACTTAGTTCTTGTCCCTTTGTACCTCTTCGAAGTCGCTTGGATACAAGGCCTATACACTTCTACTTAATGCCCTAGATTCCCGAGTCGCTGATCGCGTTTTACAAAACCCGCTCTATTCTAATAAGCTTAATCTCTAGAATCTCGCTACCCTTGTCTAAGAAGCTGATCACATCTGCCGACGGGTCTTTAGCGAGAAGTTTTTAAGTAGAAGAGCCACAGCTTCTATCTTGCCAGCTACTATTGTTCTACCTGCTTCTGCTCCCGCTGTAGATAGCCCTGGCGACCCTATGGACATTAATGCTTTGCGACTTAGGAGTAAGGTGGTTTGGACTAAGAAGGATATTGAGGACAGGAAGCGTGCTATTACTGCTAAGGACAAGAAAGCTTAGAAGGAGTATTAAGTTAAGTATAACCTATGTTTTTACTACGATTCTCTTAACTATAGCTTACGTACACCATGTCCTAAGCTAGAGAAGGCTAAGGAAGCGGGAAAAGTATAGTCTCTAACGATAGTCGCCGTCGGAGACGTAAAAGGAGTAAGATATTAAGGCTCTCTTTACTTAAGGATAGGTAGAAGAACGTTATAGAAGTCCCTTGCAAGTGTAATGGGTTGGTACCCAGGATAAAGCACGGCTATGGAGTAGCTGTGCACACGCACGTGCCTTCCCCTCTTTTTGTACCTTACCGCTATATCGTCAACGCTTAGAGCAAGAAGCTCTGACTAGGCATTAGAGACTTCACTGGTACGAAGAGCCTTCTCTTCTCTTCTCTCTTTAGCTTATTCTCTTTGGAAATACATTACCTTTTACTTATACTATACACTTTGCATGTAACCCGTGACAAATTAAATAATTAAATAATATATATATATATATATTTAATAAACGTATAAAGAAACTATTAGACGTAATAAGAGGGCGTAGGTAAGCCTATAAGCCCGTCTAGCCTTATAAGATATTAGTATTTTAAGAGATTAAAACTTTATTTAATAGAACCGTTTATTTTATTTATAAATATTATCTTATAACCTAATTAATACGGTATTACTTTACTTTGTAAATTAAACTAATAAATTACGCTTCGAAATTAGTAGATCAAAAGAGCTAGAGTTTAAATATTAGGGCGAGCGAAACAGAGAGTACGGAAATAAGTACGGTACTCGGAGGTTGTTTAGCGAATGGAATTACAAATAACAGGGAAGAAATCGGGTAGGGAGAACGAATTAGAAAGCACTAGGTGTTAGCGAGACTTATTTCGAGGGAGGGCAGTAATAATGAACTGTTTCCAAGTATATTAAGAGGCTAGGTTTGAGGCAGAAAGAATGAACTGTATAAGAAGTTTGAGAATACTAAAACGCATTTCAACGGAGGCGGCTTTTTTTCATACCTAACCTTTATTACGGGGTAAGTCTCTTAAACAATATCACAAGTCATTAATCGATCCAGTGTTTGAACCCTGCAAGTCTATGGTATTTTCTTCTATACGTATCGAGAGTAGTCATACAGTAGTGCGCGGGATTGCAAGCAAGGTAATATTTCTGTGGCTGGTGCTAGAAAGACTTTGCATTTTACCCAGCGAAATGTGATTACACTACAACATCCTTCACCCATATCTACAAACCAGGACCTGAATCATAATCTTCATCGTACCATTCATTTCCCTGGCCCAAGATCATCCGCTCAGAACTCCAATCCTTACCTGTCCCTAAAAGATATACAAGAACTTCTCACCTAGGACTAGACAAACACTGAATCCCCCAAATCACTGGCCATCCTTCGTCAAACAACCCTCGCCCAATCCGTTGCCCCAGTCAGAACAAAACTCTCCCACCTCATCCCATCCCCCCATTGTCTCTCATCACCTTCTCGATCGCTGTCCAAGTGCGTCCCATTCTTTTCCCTCACAACCCCCGCCCATCTTCTTATCAAAGCTCTCCAGTAACAGGTCTCCGCAGCCTCGCTGATAATACCACCTTCTCCCACATGAAGGTTTCCTTGCCGCTCTGCAATCCCTCTGGCTACATCGTCATGCTTCCGTAACCACTCAATAGTTTGCTCGAGATCGCTCCAATCTGGTTGTACGAATATTACATTCGCATTTTCTGGTGTGTATGAGTTTAGCCACCTTGGGTTTGGAGAGGGCTTGAGGGATGATGTGTATGAGGGACTGAAGGGGAGGGAATGTGAATACAGGGGTCTCATTAAATGGGTTGTGTGCATCAAGTATGTTGGCGGGGGCGTTAGGATGATAGATCTGCATGCTTGGTGAAAAGGAAGACGGCCGGAATATGTAACCCCCTTTTGAAGTCTCCCATTAGATACAGTAATGTTCAGGCGCAAAAGGTTTGTCAGACATACCTCGGTATAGATGATATATTTGTATTTACAAAAATCCTCAATGCTGATCGCATTCTCTGCATCAACACCATTTGTGACCCACTTCATATCTTGTACATCCGCCCAGTCTCTTCCTTCTGTTGCTTGGATTAATTTCGGTCGCAGTTGAGTATTTCCCAAACTGTTGAACCACACAGTCCCCCTCCATACCGCCTTCTCAATCTTGCCATGCCAGTTCATATCTTTTTCCACCACTGCAATTTTCGAAAGTGCTTCGTCAATTGTCCCAATAAATCTTTTAGGCCAGGACCAAAACGCGAAGTGTGGCATAAGCCAATAGTTTCCTTGAATCTTTGGATCGTTACTTCGCGAAAAGGACCAAGCATTCTGTCGCGGACTATCGATTATGCTCAAAGCAAAGACTGTATCTGGCAGAGGGGTGGGTGAAGTGAGGATCGCTCGATGTAAAGAGTGGAGTACTGCTTGTCTCTCGAAAAGCATGTCGCGATTTGGCCTTCTTTCTGCGGAAATAATATACAACTAATGTGCACAAACTTTAGTCGAAATTGCAAGTTCAAGATCCTGCGCTTCAATGGAAAAATAGGAAGTAAGAACGGAAATTACTCCTACCTTATTATTCTTTATCCTGCCTTCTACTAGGCCACTCGTATCGTCACTTGATTTTTCCAGCTCAAATCCATTTTCGCCCAACCGCGCGACACTCAAATCAATCTCCTTCGTCAGCCCAGGAAATGTGCGCAAACATTGCCCCTCTCCCATACCCAAATTTGGGAATTTTTCATGGGAAAAGCCACGTTGTTTATAGGGGACGTTATCATCAGAAGGCTCCAAGCCAAAGAACAAGACGATGATAACAAAGCAGATGAGAGTAAAAATCACGCGGAAGAAGGGTTTCCGTCGCTGGGTACTTAGTACCGCCATTGTCGGTGCTGCTTCAAACTTTAGAATGCCTGACAAATAGCAGACAAAATCAATATGACTTCATCGTCTTGCCAGATTGCGAGGGGAGAAAACAACAAGAAAAGAATGAAAATGGAAATGGAAATAATGCGCGAAAGAAATCGAAAGGAAATGAAGTGGTAGCTAGCTCCCGGTCTCAAATGGCGATCGCAAATCCCCAGATGGCGGTGCACCTGACGCCACACAGGCTAATTTACCACAAATCGCATCTTATCGCATAGATGATGCCACGTTGTTTAGAGGATCGAGGTTGTGCATTATTAATGAATCATTGAGTTTAGGCATCTGTTCGTAGCGGGATCTTGGTTGCTCTGCTGCATTTCCATAGGTGATAGTTTGATGTTGATTGTTATGGAAGGGATGAACAGAAGCTTAAATCAAATCTTATTTCCGAAATTGCGGGGTTTAAAGTGGGGGATGGATTTGACGGGTGAGTGGGGGTCACTTATCGCCTTTTTCCTTTAATTACTCGTATTCCTTGAAAGTTTGACCGCAAACTTAGGGCTTGGGTGTTACATCAACTTGTGGAAAGCCAGAGTATACTTATACTTACTCGTTGGTTCTTTCAAGTCAATCGATCTTACTGCTCCATACCCTTTGGCTTCACTACCCTGCCACCAGGGGGTGTCAAGAATTCAACTCGCAGTCCCGGATTTTCGCCGAAAATCGAGGTAGCTCTTTGAATAAAATTCTAAGTAGTATAAGGTAAAGCTATGATCTATCTTATCATCAATCCTTATTTATAGAACATGTAGAATATTGTTCGATATATTATAATTTAGTAAAGTAAGGCGTTTTTAGTATGTTTTCAGCGAAAATCGGGGAATACGTCTTGAATTCTGACACCCCCTGGTGCTGCAAATCTTCACGCCTGTATAGTACTGTACAACCACCTGCACTTCCAAGAATATAAAAGAGGAGTGTTTAGGTATAAAACCATCAATCAGAAGCAGATAATTCTGCAGTGGTTATTATTAGCTCCGTTCAAATATTTTCTTGAGCAGTGAAACGAGAGTGAACAAAAAAAAAATAAGTCAAAATTTAAGCGAGCGAAAAAGAAAGAGCACTGATTTATATAGCAAACTCTCAACAAAGACATTATCTTTTCCAAAAGCTTAGCCACTGAAACTGAGACGCTCGGCGTCGCTGTCGCTCTCGTTGCTCCCTCCGCACAAGACTTCTTCGATCCATTTCGGCGTTCTCTTCGGCCACCCACCTTCTGTATTTCGCCACTTGAGCATTAGTTATCTCATAACTATCATCTACCGGTGCAAGCCTTCCTTCCAGTTTGGCCAACGCCATAGCGCGATGCCAAGACTCAGAAAAACGGGGTGCCTTGCAGTCTTCACACCAATCGTGAATTAGAATGGTGCGTGTTCCTGAGTCGTCAATGTTGCTGAAGTACCAGAATTTACCAATCTTCCAGGTATCAGGTAAACTACCGTACATGCAAAGATTTGTGGCGATTTCCGCACCCCAGTGGCCGCATTTTGTGTATTCTGAATATTCGACTTGACACATGTTTTGAAGAGCAAAGCGGCCTTATGGTCAGGGACCCAGGGTATGAGGGCGAATAAAATCAAGCTATCTATGCATTTTTTGTTTTCATTTGTTTAGTGTGGTTTGGCAGAAAAAACAGGTTCTAAACATTTTATTTTTCTGAGACAGAGATATGGAATTGTTTTCCCGAGGAACAAAATCCGGAACTAAGGAGCCGTTTAGCTTAACAAATTTAAAGATATGCACTATATAAAAAGAATTGTATGTATATTATAATATATACGATATATATCTATATTATAATATATACTTCTGTTTAGATAGGACTAATTGTATGTATATTATAATATATACGATATTTATTTATTTATTTATTTATTTATATTTAACGTCTATCGAATACAACTAGCCTCTAGTGCTAGGTTCTATATAGCCCTAATCGGAGCAAAGGACGCTAGGGGGGTTCCCTAGGCTACAGGATTTGTAAAATAAGTGTTTTACATATAACAGGTCAAAAGAGAGTCCCCACATTCGGGGAAACTCTTATACAGGACAGGAAGTAAAAGCAAGGAAGAGTAGAGTAAGGAAGAAGTTGTAAAGAGGGGTATAGGAAATAGTACAGGAGAGAATAGTAGAGAGTCTATCCAGGATCTGGACGTAACGGACAGATCTCGTTATAGAAGTTAGATTTATAGAATAGCTTATAGAAGAGCTTAAAAAATATATACGATATATATCTATATTATAATATATACTTCTGTTTAGATAGGACTAATTGTTTTAGTCTAATTTAGCTATAAATCTTTTTAGATTTATACTAATTAAATTAAGATATATAAAGATATAGAACCTTCGAGGTTCTATATCTTTTTCTTTTATATAAATCTTCTTATAAATCTTTTAATTCTATATCCTAGAATAGTACTAAAACCTAGTTAGATCTACCCGCCCTACTTAGCGGCCCCTTAATAAACACTTTATATATTACTATAATATATTACCTTATAATCGTACTCTGTGTTCTCTATTGAAAAGACGTTAAATTCGAGATAAACAGAAGAGACTTATATATTATATTACTATACTAGGAGCCTAGGCTATAGCTAATTATTTTCGGAATAATTACTTTAAAATTCCTTAGTATACCTTAAAGCTAAATAGCGACAAATGAATAGCGGAATTAATTAAAGAATACCCTTAATATATAAGAGATAATCTCTATATTACCTAGGATACTTTTAATATTATTAAAAATCTCCTTATATAAAAAGGTAGACTTAAACCTACTTAATATATAACGATAAGAGAATAACTTTGTCAGGGCTTGTAGTCAAAGATAATGAATTGAAACTACTAAAGCTGTCTATGTACAAGAAGGTTTCATTGCCGTTCCCAAGCTAGTCCTCTTGCCTACTTATATAAGCAGTCCATGGTTTCTAGAAGATTCTAACATACGTGTCCGCTAGTAGTTCTAGAGAGCTCTAGAGAGCTCTGGATATTTCTGCCACGTTTCAGAAAGTTCCATCACGTGTATATACTGTCACGTACACATGTGTGGCTAGAGTACTCTAAGACTACTCCACGGGTGTAACCCTTGACATTACCCCCCTCCCTGCTCCTGAAGGTAGGTGTCTAAGGCACCTGTGTCCTCTAATTCAGTAGCAGGTTCCTAAGTTGGATTTGCATACCCTGTCTACTTAACTCTGTATTCAAGCTGAGTACGCGAACCTCTCCCTAGGAGTTTCCTTTGTTGTTGACCTAGTATTTTCTCTACCTGCTATTCAACTGTATTGTCTACTAAAATTACAGGTGGCTAGGTATTATCTGTAACTTGACTAGGCAGAGAATCCGTTGCTGTAGGCCGTAATAAATCTATATTAAAGACATTATAGATTCTAGGTAGAGTATCCAACCTATATATAGACGGGCTAATTACCTCGGTAACTGTGAACTTCGCGGCTCGAGCGTCGAGTTTCTTGCTAGCTTTGTCTGTCCGTATATTCCGTAGGCTTAGGTAAACCTTGTCTCTAACCTTGTATACAGGAGCGACATTCCGTAAACGATTCGCTTAATTCTCCTAGTCTTACTGTGATTTTGCTATTGTAGATTAAGCCTATTCTGTAATAGCTTTAATCCTTGCTACTATTGCTTCGCCTTTCTAAATTAGTAACTTTACCTATATAGGTGCTACAACGTCCGTTAAGGGGTCTATAGTCCGTAACGGGTAACCGTGGCTAAGTTAGAAAGGGCTTATACCTATTAATATTGAATCCCGTCCGTTAATAGCAAGCTGGACTACTAGTAGCCAATCAGCCCAGTTATCTTGCGCTATATTAACCCACTGCCGGAGAAGCGTCTCGACTTTAGTATTTGTACGTTCCGTTAATCTATTAGTCTAAGGGTGAAAAGCTGTAGAGACACGTCGTTTAATCCGTAAGAAGCTGTAGATAGTCTTCCATGCTTACCTAATAAATTGTAGGCCCCTGTCAGATACTATTGCCCTTGGTAGTCTATATAAGCTATAATATATAGAGATGAATAGGCGAGTAAAGCCTACTAACGATATAGTTGAGTTATAAGTAGTAAGTAGTACTCCTTTGCCTAAACGGTCCGTAAAAACTGCTATTGTATCGAAACCTTTGCTTATAGGTAGTAGTCCAATAAAGTCGGTAGAGATCTCTTGCTATTGCTACTCGGGAATAGGCAACGGACGTAGAAGGCCTTGTTTATAGTCTCTCTAGATCTTAGTACGTCCGCAAATCCTATAGTTACGGACGAACTGTTTAACTATCGTTTGTAAGTTCGGCCAAAAGAACTCCTTTAACACAACCGTAATTATCCCATTCTTACTAGGATGTCCCGTGAGTATAGAGTCATAGAGTTCCTATACTATTACTATCCTTAGCGGCTCGTAATCTAGAACCTATAGTCTACCCCTAAACCGTAAATAGCCGCTCTTGTCTACTAAGCAGTCGGAGATCGAGACTTTGACCAGAGAGGCGAGATCTACTAGAAATACCCTCCTTCCTTGGAGGACAGAGTCTATAAGGCGTTTAAAGCCCTTGTCCTATACTCTTCCCTCTTCCTAGAGACCCTATAATCGGTCTATAAACGTCTTCTCGGTCGCTACGTCTTAGACTTGATTTCCTCCGCCCTACTAGGTTAATAACCTTTCTACCGAAACTAGCGCTAATCGTATTACGTTTCCTTTAATTATTCCGTCCGGAATAAGCTATACTATTCTATAATTAAGCCGCTTATCCCCTTCTTCTAGAATGTCTTAATCTCTTCTTATTAAGGCGTCCGGAAGGCCTCCTTCTTTGCTAGGGCGGTAATAAATTGTTAGGTTAAACTTACTAAGTACTAGCTACTAACGTATTTATCTTTCGGATAGTTTACGAACTATTATAAAGTACTCGAGGTTCTTATGGTTAGTAAGGACCGTAAACTACCTAACACTCTTTAGTTCTACTTCCTATTTCTCAAGACAGCGAATAATAGCTAGTAGCTCTTTATTATATATTAGGTAGTTATATTTAGCAGGCGTATACTTTTCCGAAAAGAAGGCTATAGGCCGTAATACATCGCCCTTCATTTGTAACAGTACTCCTCCCGAGTAGTATCTAGAGGAATCTGTCTCTAGAATTGTCTTATAATCTAGGTCGAATTAAGCTAATACTAGGGCCTCTACAAAAGCTTGCTTTAATTGTTTAAATACTTTATTTGCTTCTTCTATCTATTAGAAGGCAACATCCTTTTTAACAAGCTTATAAAGAGGGGCCGCAATCTGTAAAAAATCCTTAATAAACCGTCGATAGAAGTTCGCAAACCCTAAGAAGCCAAGGACGCCCTTTGCACTTAATAGTGCCTTCTAATTAATAATAGCTTGTATCTTGGCCGGGTCTATCCGTAAACCTTTCCCTACTTCGATAATAAATCCAAGGTACTTTGTAGACTATACCTCAAATTCGCATTTATCGATATCGAGTTGTAAGCTAGTATCCTAAGGTCTTTAAAGCACCTTACAAACATGCTCGCGGTACTACTTACGGGTACCATCCGTAAATACTAAAACATTGTCTACATATACTAAGACAAAGTCGTCTAGGAAATCTTAAAGCGTATAATTTATATACCGCTGGAAAGTACTTGGGGCATTAGCGAGTCCGAAGGGGGTAACAAGCTATTCGAAAAGCCCAAAGCGGGTACAGAAAGCCGTTTTCTACTCGTCTCCTCCTTTAATCCGTATCTTATGAAATATAGTAATAATATCTATTTTTGTAAACCATTTAGCCTTCCCGATACAATTAAGTGTCTCCTAGATTAGAGGTAGCGGGTAGCGGTCCTTGCGGGTTAACTTGTTTAAGGTTCAGTAGTCGCAATAGAACTGTTGGCCCCCTCCCGGTTTTCGTACAAAGAGTACTAGTATAGCTACTAGAGAGTTACTTACTCGAAAAAACTCCTTATCTAATAGCTCTGTTAGAGTTTTACGGAGTACTAACAGCTCGTCTCGTAACATGTTATAGAGTAGCCCCTATAGGACTATCTCCTCCGATCCGCTGTTCGTCCGTAAGAGCTCGATACCGTAATCAATTCCTTCTTAGTATATTAGTACTTTATTTACTTCCTTTCTATCGAATGCTAAGTAGAATTTCGGATTAATCTAACTAGGCAGCTTTTTTCGCGGGTCCGTATACTTCTTTTCTACTAATACTTTACTAATATCTACAAGGCTAGCCGTAAAGACTTGTAGCTTACGTTTCCGATCCGTAAGAAAGCAAAAGACTACTACGCATACTAGTCTATGACTATATAAACTTTTTTCTAGCTCGCTGTAGACTTCTAGTCTAGAGTCTTGGAATAGTAAACATCCTTTCGCTACGTCGAGCAAAGCTCGCTCTTTCCGTAACTAAGGCTTTCCTAGAATTATTTTATAGCCTTCGATTCTGGGGACCACATAGGTATATACCTACCTCTGCTGGTGCTCTCTAATGTCCATATTAAAAGAAACAACCTATAATACGGCATCTTCTAAGACTCCTTCTACTAACTATAGATATCTCGGCTCGATTTTCACGCAAGAGAGCTAATAGCGACGGACGAAACGGTTTAAGACAAGTCTATAAACTAAACACCCTAAGTCTACTAAAGCTTATAAAGTAGCTACTCTATTTACTAAAGCCGATACAAGAAGAGGTTTTTTATCTATATACTCCTACTTAAACTATCTCTAACTATCTATTACTAATAACTCTTTTCTTCGCTCCTGTTTGCGCTTTCTAATAGGAGTAACTAGTTTTCCGAATTTAAGGAGAGCTTATTATCTTCTAACTCCGGCTCTACTTCCTTAACTTCTACCTTCTGCTTACGGGCTATATTCGCTACTATAGGTTGTCTTAGTGGTCCGTATAGACACTCTTGAGCGAAATGGCCTATAGCCCCGCAGCGAACACAGCGACCTATTTAAAGACGCTTGTTTCGTTCCTCTTAAGACACCTATTTAGCACGCTTAGTACTAGTCGTCAAGACCTTTGTAGGTGTCGGTTCCCAATCTATGTCTTTAGTAGACGCCCTACCAGCTATTTTCGATCTACTAACGACTTTGATGTCCGCTTTCTATTATATAGTATCTGTAGGTTGTCTCCGAGGAATCTGTAGGGTTCCTATATAAGTCTGAACCTTCGACCTTGTTTTTCGGACTTTGTAGGCTCTTAGGCGGTCGTCTATTTCCTTAATAATAGAGTAGTAGGACTTAAAGTTAGGTTGAGAAGGAACTATGATTATTTCCTTAACTAGCTCGTTATTAAGGATTCGATTAAGGGACACCCTTTTTACGTTATCTGGCCATGATCCTCCTCCTGATTCTGTAAGTAAGGCTTGCTATTCCGTAAAAGCCTCTAAAAATAGCCTTGTGCCCTGCTTGAGAGCTTCTAGCTTCCGTTGCGCTCGTTCCTTAGCTTACAGATCTCTAAACACGAATTCTAAACGGTCTAAAAAGTCGCTGCCTTTAGCTAGCTCTGGCTTGCCCCGTTCTTGTACCTATGCTTCTATCCTACGAAGCGCCTTGCCCTACAATAATCCGTTAAGCACCTAAAACTTAACGTATTTAGTATATCCGTAGTAGTCGACTTCGATTTTTGCCCGTGCCTATTATAACTAAGCTTCTAGCTTGTCTAAGTCTCCGCTGTATTCTAGTAATAGAGGAAGAGCCTTCCCTAGTTTGTTATTATTACGAACTAACTATAAGCGAGCTTCCTTTGCCTTTTCTTCCTTGTCTATAATCTGTAGACGTTCTTTCTCTTAAGTAGTTACTATCTTATTTTACTACTCTTAAATATATTTTAAGAACTAAGTAGGTAGCTTACTTAGTATACCGCTTTCTTATAGTTCTCCTATTTGTCCGTAAATCTTAGCGAATAGCTGAATGCCGAAAATGGCCCTTGAGTTCTAGTATTGCCGTAAGGAGAATAAAACCTAATGTTAGGGCTTGTAGTCAAAGATAATAAATTAAAACTACTAAAGCTATCTATATACAAGAAGGTTTCATTGCCGTTCCTAAGCTAGTCCTCTTACCTACTTATATAAGTAGTCTATGGTTTCTAGAAGATTCTAATATACGTGTCCGCCAGTAGTTCTAGAGAGCTCTAGATATTTCTGCTACGTTTTAGAAAGTTCTGTCACGTGTATATACTGTCACGTGCACATGTGTCGCTGGAGCACTCCAAGACCACTCCACGGGTGCAACCCTTGACAAACTTAGTATATTTTTATATATAGTTATAAGCGACTCATCCTTACGTAAAATAGTAGAGCGCTTTTAAAGGTAAATAAATCCTTACTCTCTAATTAGATAAATATTTATTATTATAGGAGTACTAAGACTATCTAGCGTACTTATTATAAGATAGTATAAATATTACTTTCTAATAGTATATATAACTCTACTATTCTATAATTAGATTAGGCGTAAATACTTCTATAAATCGAACTTGATCCTAAGAATTATCCTTAGTTTAAAGATTATATTAGAGCGATTAACGGTATTTATATACCTATTATACTACGTACTAAAGAGAGATTCGCCTTTCGAGATAGACTAGGTAACTTATCTTAAAACGTACTAGCTATTTATAAGTTTAATATACGATTTATATATATATTATCTAGGTAGAAGAGTAGTATCTTAGACTTAACTTTATAGGTATATACTATTTATTTAGGAGTTATTCGAATCCTAAAAGGGAAATATATTCTAGGCAACTATAGCTTTCCTAGCTTACTAGAGTATTTAGTACTATATTAAGGTATACGGTACTATTTAAATAAGTAGAAACAAGTATCTATAAATAGACGAACCCCTAAGACTAAGAAAGAACTATTTAACTTACGCTACGCTATACTATAGAACGTTATCGAGTGTATATTTAGAGTTTTAAAGACTAAGTTTAAGATATTAAGAGTACTAAGGAGTTTTAAAATACGAGCTTAGGTACGAATTATTCCTACTTTATACGTTTTATATAATATACTTAGCTTAATTATAGGATCTAATTATATAGACGGAATTAAGCTAGACTTTAATAAGTATAATAAGTAGGATAATAGTAATAAGGATAATATTTTTATAAATAGAACCGGTTATTATACTAATCTACGTACTAGGAGACTAGGAAACGAGATAAGAGAGTGTATTATAACTACTATATAGGAGGTAGAAGTGTAAAGGAGGTCTAGGGGAGAATAAACTATATATATATCGTATATTACTAGTAGGGTATAAGAAGCGAACTATAAAGTAATATTATATACTACCCCTATCTTCTTAATTAAAAGTAGTCTAATTTACTTAGTTTTTATTTTATTTAAAAGAAACTAATCTAAAGATTAATTCGTAAAGATTAAAATTAAGTTTATTTATTAATATTATTATAATAGCTTACTTATCGATAATAATAACCTTATAGCTAAGTTTTATAGAATAGTAGAATTATTATTATTAATTAAGTATAAAAACAGAACAAATAAAATATCTACCCCTAAACCTCTCTAAGGTTCGTCTAAATCTAATTCTAGTTCCTCTACTAGTATTATAATATATTCTTCTAAATAAGTAGTATAACTACTGTGACAGACGTGCTTCTGGACAGTCGGAACAAACAATACTCTATTCTTAGGACTAAAGACGAGGAGAGAAGGAGAGCTCGAGAGAGCTGGGAACTAAATACAGGTCGCGCACGCTAGTACTAGCGCGCCTCGCTAAGCGAGCATGTGACATCCAGCCCTCGTGACCATAACCGTCACAACTACACTCTTTAAGTATAGATATAATCTAGGTCCTTCGTAAGTTCTTATTACTATCTTTTTATCGTTAGATATTCTATTATAAACTCTAGTACTCGAAGAACCTTTATAATTATAATTATACTAGGATTAGTTAAAAATAGCTTGTTCTATACTTTTAAGAGCACTTGTTTATATAAAGACTTATTTAGTATATCTTTAGATATATCCTAATCTAGGGTATCGAAGATACTAGTAATTTTATTAATACTCTAGCTTATCTCTAAGAGGCTCTCTAGTCTTAAAAGTCTTGTTCTCTTAATCGGCGGTAGATCTTTTAATAAAGCTTGTTTATTTAACTTCTTCGATTTAGGTAGATTTATCGATTAAGTAGACTCTTATTACGTACTTAGTAGAGCCTTTTTTACTTTACCCTTACCTTTACCCTTTAAGCCTAACTTTTTAAGCTACTTTTACGCGCTATTATAAGCCTTACTATCTTTACTACTATAGTATACCTCGTATATATTAATTTTAGTAGTAAGTTATTATACTTATTCTATAGTAATAGAGTTACTAATATTCTCTATATAATTAAGAGTAGGATTAACTATAAAACCTACTTATTCTAGTATCGAATTATTTATAGTTTTAGGATTTATTATATTAGAACTCGTATTATCGTTATTTATATCCTCGCTAATTTCGTTATTAGTAGACTCTTCTTAATTAGAGTTAATATAATCGTTATTATCCCCTCTACTTTTAGAATAGCCGTATTTACTAGGGACCTTATTATAATTAAGCTCTACTAGAGTATAATAACAAAAGAAAATCTTCTTCTTCTATAGTTTCGCCTCTAGGTACTTCTATAATTATATTAGATTAGTTAATAAATTAAAGGAGTAGTACTTTACTATAATATAATTAGCTTATATAAGTAGATCCGTAGTTATAATCAAGCGTTCGTCGTCCTATCCAAAACTGGAATTCTTATATAAAATATATATAATTTTAAATTCCCTTTATAAACACCTATATTTAGATTAATAAGTACGACCTCGTTTTAGTAGCTTATATCGTTTACTAAGAGTATTCTATAGTCGTTTAGGAAAGTTACTCTCTACTACTTTACTGTCTTCTCTCTTTTCTTATATAAACTCTAGGAGGGCGAATATATCGTCTTCTGTCTATTTAGAATAAACCCTCTTTTAAGTGCTATTAGTACCTTGCGTAGCTTGAGTCGGTTACGCTAAAGGTAGTAATTATAACAAGTCCCAGGAGCTACTAGGTAGTATAGGATTCTAGGTTTTCTTTTTATATAGTATATTATATATATATATATAAAATAGTTTAAGAATAAGAGTTAAAGGGATAAAAGAAGGAGGAGAGAGAGTAATTACTCGGTTAAGTACTTAGATTAATAGAGCTAGCTAAATCCTAGTAGTAGATTAAATCTTAGTAGTACCGAAAGCGCCGATAAAAATCGTTGAATATATAACGATTTAAAAAAAGCTTTTATAGCGAGCTAAATAGTAGTATATATGTTTCGTTAGATTAGTATAAATTCTATGTAAATTAAGAAACTTTTGTATAAGCTCTTAGGTCCCAGGATATATGCAAAAGTTCATGATTTGTATTACATTTGTACGAATTAAATTCGCGAGCCAAACGGGCCCTAAAATATCTTGCAAGCGGCATGAGGGAATTTGGAGAGGAAGGTCTGAATCAAAGCAATTACTTGAAATCAAAATACCAAATTTCACGTGAGTATGCACAGGCAAAATTTCCTATGTTCTTGAGCCCGTGTGGGGAGAAGTTTCATTCTTGTCTAAATGAGCGTTCTAACAAACACCGGCATGATTCTTGATGACCAGATTATCGATCCCCGGATCTTATCCTTCAGTTGGTTTTGCAAGCAACTCCCTCTTCGCAGCTTCTCTCTTTGGTGTAGGGTTAAGTTTTGTACATCTACCGCCATAAGGACATCGTAGCAAGTCTGTCCAAGTGTATTGTTTCGTACTGCACGTAACAGTCACATCCATTAAAGGGGTGAACTTGACACTGGAGGTGATCGTCACTGGCGGATCCGTCGGTTTCATCGTGGTAACTTGCGTGCTGGTGATAGTAATGGGGATTGTAATATTCGAGACGGTACTCGATGTCATCGTCTCCGTTGACTTGATCGTGATGGAAGAAGAGGCCGAAACCGTAACTTTCGATACAGAAGGAGCCACTTCTATGCATCCGTATTTGTTTGCGCTTGCCTCCTTCTGTCTTTCAGCCCTAAACGCTGCAGATACTGCAATGAGCGCAACGAGCAAACCACAACACAGAAAAGTGAGGATATTGGCTCGCCTATGATAATCCTTCCTTGGCTTGAAGAAGTCGATCTCCCCTTCGGCCCTGTAGTTCTTTGGTGCATTATCTTCACCTCGTCTTGTTTCATTGTCGTTGAGATCCATGTCTCTCAGTTCTATGTCCTTACGTGTTTTCGGGGTTTCGAAGGCTCCTCTGAGGTAAGCGTCACTGATATCCATTTCTAGCGTGGCTTGGAAATGTCAAGTTTCTGCTTGGGTTGCTTTGAAAGTACTAGCAACTGAGGAAACTATTCGACATAATCACTTCGCGCTTGCTCTTATGGATGGTTTCTGGAATTCATGTTGAGAAGAGTCATCTTTACCGTAATATACGTTGTGACTGGATCTTCATTTGAAAAGGAAGCATTATTCTAGTGTTAGCTATAAATTCGCATCATATTGTGTATTACATCTGCGAATGTTGTTCAAAAGACTTATTTGCAACCATCTTTGTTTTTTCCCCCACTGTTTATTGCTCTTTGTTGGCAACTGATGAATAACTACAAAAGGGGGATTTTTGTTCACTTCCTTAATGTCAATAAAGAAGTCGTGAATGCCCTATGCCAAAGGCTTCTGGTCAATCGCGTTGCTGACTCATACATGATGAATGGTCCTGTGAATAGATGGAAACTAGATTCGTTTTCCAACGCACTCCAACTTCACTATCAACTGTCTCAAAATTGGACTTTCACTTATTTTTGAGTCCTTGATTTTTATTACACCTATTTCTCAAGATTAATACCGTTGCTAATCAGAGCTTGTTGTATGAAAGGAGGATACTTAATTTTGTATAAATCATGCCCAGTTAAGCGAACTGTGCTATAGTAACCCCCAAATATGTGTTTTGGTCAATTAGACTATTATAATCGCCATACTATAGATTTGAGGACTAGTATTATAGTAGTAGCAAATATGATAATCTATTCCATATAATATACTTTTGTTGTGTCTTAGAAGGGTGCGGAACGAGTGGGCTAGTAGGTGTGGAATGAGGAATGGAATGTAGGCTGTTAATGCTACAACAACTACTAATTTATAGATAGGAGTATACTCCCTGGCCCCTAAAAAAAGGACGAGGCTATACGAGAGTTAGTGTAGGTAGTCAAAGGCTAAATAATCTGGGAATAGCCTTACTTCTCCTTAGTTTGGGTATACAGGATTCGCGTGGAGTTATACTTTAAGTGCTTAATTATTTGGGTTGCTTTACTTTTTAGGCAAGGGGTGTGCTTCTTGCCTAGGAGTGGTGTGCTTCAATTAAAAACTGACTTTTATTATTAATCTAAAAGACGAATAATTCGCTTATGAGAATTGATTGAATAATACTATCTATTCCATCATGCGTACTAATTGATCAAATGATCGTAGTATTTATCAATTGGACGAAATTACGGTTACAATAGCAGAGAACCAAAGACGACTTTACCAACAAAGAATATCGGGAGGTCGCATGGAACAATGGAAACAATACATTGTTCTAATCCGTGAACAATTCCATATTTTGCTATATGTTTTGGCTGTTCTGTGTACCTATTATCGGCAGAATCAAGAATCTCTAGCTCATCATGTCTTACGCCACCCGAGAATTGAACGGCACTCCAATCGTACTTTCAACTCTCCAATCCCCATTGCGCGCCTCTGACCTAACCTTTCGTTTCGAGTTTGTTTTTAAGCTCCAGACTTTCGTGCAATTAGTACGAGAAGTCGATGGCTTCTCAGGGGCCAGAGACGCCTTCACCCATGTCCTCCGCGAATTTCCCATTCCCTTTTACGAAGAGCTAGGCGTCAATCTCACTGATGAGAGTACTTTGCATGCACTATTTGACGAGCTTAACCACTTTACAGAACCCGAACACGGTAATTTGACCCTCGAAGAACGTGAGGAGGTCCGCTCCACGTACTGGGCCCTTAGGCTATTTCGGCGCCAAGAAGTTCATTATCTCAAAGTGTCCACACCTACTTTCAGAGTTGAATCTCAGCCAGAAGCAGGTGAGGAGTTGCAGAGAGTTCTTGATGTGTTGACTGCCGGGTTTTTGCTTGGTAATTCTTTTCCGAGAGCTGAGATTTTTGTTGGGATTGGTGTTCGACCGAGACTTTATGCGGAGTTGCCGTTGGAGGAGAGTTTGGAGGAAGAGGTTCAGTGAAAGTGAGTATAAGGTAGGTCTCTGTCTAAGTATGCGGTTGAATATCACAATCTATTTACGGTTTCCACTCCCACGCCCATTCCCACCCCAATTACATTTTTCAATAATTTTAACTATCTCGTTAATCGCAAGCACACATGAATCATAATTTTCCCAGTTTTGCCACTACGTATTTTCTCAACCATAAATTCAGTTTTATCATTTACCATGTAATAATCTACAGTCTACAGATAACAAAAACTCTATCCCAAACATCTTCCGCCAAGCTTTTATATCTGGCTAACTTCTAGAATGACTAAAAAGAACGCGTTTCTTTCTTTTCTATAGAATCAAAATTAAAAAGGCCAAGATTATAATAGATTTAGAGATGAATAATTTATAACTACTCTAAACCTTTCTATTACTTCCTTTCTACTAACTATCAATTGAACGTTTCTAACATTTACCACTACTAAAATAACCGCTCGCCTTATATATAACCAAGAATTTACTATTAAAAGGTATTTTATAAAGACTTCTAGCGCTTCTAACTCATAAATAATTATGAACTATGTGAATTAAAGTAAAGAGTATATTCGACCTGTTTTTCTTAGTCGTTACGACACGAGGACTCTCAGGTCCATTGTCTAGTACTAGCATATCCCATGGAATGCGCTAATCCTACTCCGGACGCTTCCATGCCGACAGACAGCTCCTATATTAGATCAGTGCTCGCCTCCTAGCTAGCTTCTCTCTGTATTACAGCTTATCCATTTCACATTATGCCCTCGTCTTCTGACATTAGTAATATCAAGGAACAAAAAGTTATAAAAAAAAGGTGAATTATATAGCAGAAATATGTACTATCTATAATCGGAAAAGAAAACTCGAGTTTTACAAATTAGGGGTGAGCTCTTAATAACTATATTATAAGCGAATCCTAGGTAAACATACACAAGGGACGACTATATACGTTATAACTCAAGCGAAAGTTAGTACCCTATATTCGTATAAGTCGCTTCCATCCTATACTCTGCTAACTACAAATTTCTTAACGCCACGGAAGAAACATATTATTATAGGTGGATAATGATTTCTAATTACTTTAAATCAAAGAATTAAAATAAACGAGGTATAAAATATCATACTACTATAAACACTAATTTTCATTATATTATCCCAGGTCAACTACCTATAGTATGTATAAGTTGTATTATACTCATCTTTCTTCTCTAAAAAAAACTATAACAAAGGCTAAATAGACAAGAACAAATCCAACAAGTAGAAACCCGCGCATGACGCCCTTCTAGTAACACGGTTCTTCCTCGATCATCTTGAGCTCCTGCATTATGTGCCAAGCTTCCCTTGTACAAATAGGCACTACTGCGTATGCCTCATCCTCATTTGGATCTAGGGGCAGAAATATCTCAAGTGCCGTTGAAATCAGGGGAGGATTGTTTGTCTCTTCCTGGTATTTTCGTGAACATTCAATGCCGTAGCGGAGCAGGTCGGGAAGTTTGGGTAGACAATCATATCGAGCCCCGGTGAGACTGATGTATCGACCTTCTTGTGATAATGCTACAGTTTAACAGTTTAACAATTATTCGCGTGGCCATCAAATGCTTCAAACATACCTTGAATGGCTGTTGGAATTCCTTTACCGTCATTTACAAGGTCCTGCTGCATAATAGCTAGACTGCAGTTAGTTGCGTCTATTCTAGGAAACCCCACAACTGTACTAATATTAAATTACGTCCCCGCACTGACCACTTAAGAACTCTTGCAGCATCTCACAAGATGGATGTTTTTGCCTCAAATGTTCCATGTCATCCCATAGCACTGCCCGCAGTGACGGCGAATGAGCTGTCTGTCGAGACGCGTGCCTGAGCAGGGAATCGAATGTGTTGCTGTTGATCTTCCTCCCTCCGGACCACTCCCTCATAGGAAATGCCGTAGCCCACCAGAGTAACGTTGGCGGCTCCAATGTGCGCAGACGTGCAGCTCTCTCGCTCGTGCTCGCAATCTTGGTCTTCATCGAAAGGGAAGCTGGACTCCTGTTGTCCTGGATGAATATGAGCTCCAAGTTGTGCGAAAAGGATGGCGGGGCATAGCCCTTGTGCAAGGTATCCTCGACTCTGGCCTCGCCCTCCTTGAGTAGAGATAAGATCATGGTATGGAGGAATGTGAGTACAGTTGGTGGTGTGTACTTCGTGTGTTGGGAATCTGGAGAAGAAGAACACAAGGGAGGTGTCGACGGTGTTGTAGGTGTTGTAGGTGTTGAGGTACCTCCATGTCTCCCCTTAGTCGTTGAGCACACATTTTATACTGTCTGGGAATGGAAACATCCAAAATGCAACATGTAAGATGCAACACCCCACATGTAAGATTCAACATCCAAAGTCGAATTAACATACCCGAAAGCTTTCTCTCCTTCCTGAAGTAGATCTTACTATGATCTTCTCTCCGTGGCGACTCTGACTAAACCTCCTGTTCGCGATATGGATACCGCAATTAGACGCAGCCACATCACTATATTGATTACAACGTAGCAGTATACGAAGAGACCAATGTTTTTGCGGTTCGGAATACCGTGGTAAATCGTCCTTAAGGCGTACTGTGATACATCGATTGCAACAAGCACGCCAACGTAGCGTGGAGGGTAGACCTCCAATTATCCGTAGGTTCCGACTGGCTCGACTAGTGGACTACTCCAACGAAGATGCCTTGACGAGGAGACTTCGCTTATTGTAATCTCTGTGCATAAGATAAAGGACTTTTAACCAGTAGGAGCGTCTAATTCACACTTTGCCGTTCTCCACCCTACGCCAGCCCGCCGTCTCACACACAAAAAATAACCTTTTATTCAGGGGGGGCAAATACTACCGTATGGGTGGGGATAGGGTAGTACTGGAAGTGCTTGTATGACATGCTTTAGTGCACTTTAAAATCCAGTGATTGGCTATGAAAAGGTAAGTAAATAAGACACAGTAAGCAATGAAACTCTTAGTGTAGATCCGTGCCGAATCAATGTGCCAAGACTTCGTCAGCGTAGACCCACGCAGACTCTGAGTGGCTGGGGGCGTATTAGACTCATGAACCTTATCTTTTTCCTATCGAAGCTGACCTCGGTTGGGTCTGAGCATGCGGCCCGCCCCGTCCACCCCGCACCCCGCTAACCCCGCCGGCAGAAATAGGTATGATGAACGTAGAGTGTCAATTTGTATGCACTACGCTACCTAGTCATGAAGGGCGTCTGCAAAATGCTTATTAAGATGTTTTCTACACTCCGAATCCGGCTCCCCCACTTAGAGACGGAGTTTAGCCACCTGACTGGTCAAATCCAAGCTTCTAACGGGGTCGTCAGAACTATAAACGCAGTCCTGGGTTTTGGCCGAAAACATACCGAAAACACTCTACTTGTCAAATTATAGTAAATTAGGAATAATCTAAATAACCTAAAATCAAGAATATAGATCAATAGAGTGTCTCGAATCTATATACTCTAGAATTCCAATAACAGGTACTATTCTATTATACTAAAAAACTAACAGATCTGCCAGGGCATTTACTAACGGGAAACTTTCTATTAGAATAACTTGAAATAGAAAGTTCAAGAAAACTTTCGTGCATACGCTTACCTAAACCATATGCTCTATAGAATCGGTTTATGAGACATTATATAAATTATAGAGTTACAGCGTTATAAAAACATATTTTTTAGTATGCTTCCGGCCCTATTACAGCTAACCGTCTCGCTTAAGCAGTTGCAAATTTATTCTTTTGAGATAGATATATTACGGAATGAAACCATTATAAAACGAAGTATTAGTACTACCCGAAAGACATTATATTATGGACCCCCACATTCTATTCCAGAGATATATAATCCATACTCTAAATTTCGTGCCCAGCAGGCTTGAAGCTTTCGTTTTGAATGATTTCTATCAGCTATATGTGTTGTTAGTAATCATAGTGCGTTAGATAAATAGACAGCTATTGTATTTCAGCAATAACATCTGAAAAGCACTTACATATTCATCTGGGTCATAAATAAATGCTATACGGAAGGGGCCATCCATCAATCGCTTCTGCCATGAGACACCCATTTCTTCAAATCGCTTACAAGCAGCCACTATGTCGTCGACTGATACACAAATGTGACCGAAGCCTTCTGTACCTTTGTTACCATTATCGTACACCACGCCTTGTTTCTTCTCTGTTTCACGGTTCCAGGTCAGCTCCAACAATCCCTCACGCTTCCTCCGAGAGTCGGTTCCATGAACATTATCGTATGCAACAGGTGAGCCATAACCAAGTAAATAGTTGTCAAAAAGAGCGTCAGGACTATTAGAGGTATATTCCAGTGTCATCCCCAAAACATCCTGGTAGAATTTGAGCGAGACGTCTTTGTCTTTGATATGCAACATGGTATGGTTCATCTTGTAACTTTGGACGTCTGTCCCATTTTCAGATTCATGGATGGGATTTTGCGAAACGAGCTTGACCCTATACTCGTCCGGATCGAAGATGAATGCGGAACCGTCTTGAAGCATCTCCTGAGACTTGTATCCGGCATTGGACAGTTCCCTGCAGGCAGATTGAACATTGTCAACAGACAAACAGATGTGGCCGAAGCCTTTCGGATGCTGGTTCTCCTCATGCGTATCTCCAACACTGTAATCGTAACTCAATTCTATGACACCCCCGCGGTCACTCGTGTGCTTACCCTGAGAGACGGACTTGGGAGAATCTAGACAAGAGTCAATATTCGCAACAGCAAGACCATAGAGCAGAAATCGGATAATTACCGTAGGCGAGAAAATAGAGCTCTAATTTGTATTCAGGGAATTGGAACTTCTGCAACACGCTCATGCCAAGTCTCTCATAGAACGCGACACTTGCTGAAGGATCTGTTAATTGATTAGTGACTATAAATTGGTGTAATGGCCACGTGCATACCCTTGATCCTGAGCATAGAATGATTAAGTTTATACTTGGTAAGGTCCGTCATGATCATTAAGCTCCAGATGATTTCTCAATGGTTTATTTTGGAATCACCGAATTCCTTGAATGGATGGTCTATTTCGCATGTGGTTGAACTTATTTTAGAGTTAGAGTTTAATCGCATGACTAAGAACGATATAAACCCATGTGAATTTCGGGTTACTGGATTTTAAAGCTAAAGTTTTATGTTTGGTTGAAGAGGGGAAATTCCCATATCTTATGCATGGGTGGGGTGGGGTTTTTGAGCGGCTTATACACGGACCCCTACTAGTCCACACCCTCCGCACCCTTCTGCACATGATTACTGATTAGCCATATGCAAGTCCCACTATTGTAGGTAATGTTCAAGTATGCTTGGCTTTAATTCTCACATACAGCAAGTCGGAATTCTCAAACTTTGTCTTCTCGCAGAAATCCTGTCACTACGAGACCTCATGCTCATTGTGAATATGAAATGGGTCCTGTCAACAATCAAAAACGTTTATTTCTACCCGATGCTATCTCTATATACGTCCAATTCGTGATCATTGGAAGTATTCTATACGGAGTGTGCTATGTCTGGAAGACTTTGAATTCGGAACGCCGCCTGTCGGGCTTCGCGGTCGCGACACTCGCTGAAGAGGGTCTGGGGCCGAAAGAGAGTTATCTCAAAGACTCCAATAAAACCATTGCTGCAGGACTGAAGTCGAACTCTGGACCATTCCAAATTATTACTGGTACTGGGCCTAAACTCGTCTTACAGAACAGGTTCGCCGATGAGCTACGAAACCGATCAGAGTTGGACTTCAATGAAGCCTTTCGCAAGGACTTTTTCGCTCATTATCCCGGCTTCGATGGCTTTCGCGCGAGCTTGGACAATCCTACGCTGATTCCGTCGACTCTTCGAATCAAGATGACGCAGAGTTTGGGGCTTGTCACAAATCATCTTGTCGATGAGGCTACAGCCGCTCTTCATGAGCTTTATGGCGAGAATCGAGAATGGCATTCCATTGCGGTGAAACAGCATAACCTCAACTTCATTGCACGCCTTTCGTCGCGAGTCTTTCTGGGCAGACCGATCTGTCGCAACGAGAAATGGATAGAAATTGCAAAGAATCACACTGGTCGGTCGTCGATAATTACATTTAGCAGTATCTGGATACATTACTGACTGGCCTGCAGTTGACTCGTTCTTGGCCGCTCGTGATCTTCGTGCGCAACCCTTCTTTTTGCGTCGTATCAAGCATTACTTCATGCCGCACAATAAGAATATCCGTAAGGACTGTCCTCTAAAGTTGTCTCCTCCATTGTTACTTACAAGAACTCCAGAACGGCATTATGCCGATGCCAAACAGATCATCAATACCGAGGTAGAGAGGAGGAAGATTCGAGCCCAAATAATTCTGGCTTCGGGTGGCAAGCCGGCAAAGGTATCAGACGCCATCGGGTGGATGGTCGAGATGGCTGGTGGAAAGGAAGTGGATTATGTCGCGGCTCAGCTCTCTCTTACCGTTGCCTCAATCCATGCCACGACAGAAGCACTGACATCAGCCCTATTGGATCTTGTGACTTATCCCGAAATCATTCCCCCACTTCGTCAAGAGATCATTGAGGCATTGAGTACAGGAGGGTGGTCCAAGCAAGCGCTGTTCAAGATGAAGCTAATGGACAGCTTCTTGAAGGAGTCGCAACGACTGCATCCGGTGAGATCTGCTGTTTGGTTGCAAAGGAGCTATGCTAAATTATTGATGATATCTTTTGACAGCCTAGTGATGGTGAGAATGATTTACCACGGGCCTATATGGTTGATTTATGATGCTAACACTATATCAGTCTCCATGAATAGAAAGGTTATGCGTCGCGTAACTCTTTCCGACGGTACTGTTCTACCGGTAGGTGCTCGTCTCATGGTCGCGGGAAGATTCCGAGACCCTGAGATCTATGAAAATCCCGACAAATTTGACGCCCACCGGTTTTTCAAGCTACGGGAAGAAAACCCCAACGGTGCTTATCAATATGTTTCCACCTCGGGGGATATGTTTGGTTTCGGTATGGCCTGACTAGACTCTACCCTTTTACCTGCAGTGTCAATCTGGTAAGGTTCTAATATTGACAAATCTCATAGGACACGGCAACCATGCATGTCCGGGACGGTTCCTTGCTAGCAGCGAGCTGAAGATTGCCCTAGCACACATGATTCTGAAATACGATTGGAAACTCGACCAAGAAGACACGATGCCGAAGTTCTTTCAAAATGAGACGGCCCACATGACTAACCCAGGCATGAAACTCATGATGAGGAGGAGAACCGAGGAGATCGACCTTGATCTGAAGGTGGATCCAGATCTGATTGACGTCAAAGAATAGATCAGTTCCGTGCATGGTACAATCTCAGGGATGGGCTAGATTATGATAGAAGTTTGCCGTCATAACCATAGATCACAAATATCTTGCCAAAGATGTGCTGATTTTATATTCTGTAAAGGCTACATATATTTACTATAGACATTGCTTCTGGTTTACTTTTGTTAATAAATTTTACGTTGCAACTTCCTTGATCGGCGTTCAGATGTGCCGCTGTGGGTTCTCTGAATTACCCGCTCTAAAAGCTCGGACCACCCGTTAAGCGAGGGTAAAGGGGTTTGATTTACCGAATACCCCGATCGATTGAACGTTTGTATGGATCTTAAAACTTTTGCCTATTTAATAATTAGCATTGTATATATTTTATCCACAAACCACAGACAAGAAAACCTTCACAGGTGACCAACCTTTCAAAGAGTTTTGTCCTTCTTTAAAATGAATTAGTGTACAACAATGGATAGTCAAAATCTATCATAATCACGTCCGGTAGCAATTGGAAGGGAGGATAGTTGATTTGTTAAAAGTCAAAAGTCTACATCATTTACAAGTTTAAGCGAGGTGCGAAGGGTGTAAGATGTGCCAAAGGTGTAAAGATGTGCAACGTATCTGGGAAGTGATCAGCTGCCTGATTGTGGTTTCGACTAATGACTCTTGTGTTAGTCTCGTACCTGTATTATTCAAACTGCTTTGAAAATCATATCGGTTGGAACGAAGATCACATATCCATTCCAAGGAAATATTAAAGTGACTCTCCTCGCTCCAACCTTGCAGCATAAAGTTCCTCTTGGTTTGAAATCAACTAGGTCAACTTTCATCAGCGAGAAGCTATGGCGGAAATCATTAACGACATGACGAAGGCCGCCTTTGGCTTCATTGCTATCCACATCGCTCTGCTTCATTTCCTATACCCCAACGAGAACTCCTCTTCCAATACCGTCCAAACTCAGGCTGGGGCATCGTTGGGTTATTTACTTTACTCAACTAGACCTTTCCGAAGCTTTCGTACGTTACCTCCTACCAGTATCAAAAACTGAGTCCCTGATCAGGCGTGCTGGACTTACAATTACTAGATTGACAATTTAGCACGATTTTGGAGAATACGAGAGGGAGGTCGGCCGTCGGCCGGGGAACCAAGTGAACGCACCAGAACGGTTTGAGGGACACTTGTTTCGACGACTCTATTCTATACATTTGAAAGCTCTCTTCTACTCCCGCTGTTGCCGAAGCCGAGCGGATCTCATAATTTGGTATCTGAAGGTTTCTTGCACATGAGGTGTGCTGTCGTTACCAATAAACCATACAAAAACTGCTCTCGAAACCATGCAGCTGGTATTGCGAACACGCTGTTATGTGGTCGTTAATGGGTCTTGCCTCAGGGCACGCATGGCGAGCTGATTGCTCATTGGAATAAGACCATATCAAGTTACCCGTGGGGGTAGTCAGCGCTACGATAAATACCTTAGTGTTGTAAGGGGCTCGGGATAAGACTTTCGTTCCGTTTATTGTAAGCAAGCAAGTTTATCGTCGTTAAGGTTTTGCTAGGGGTGAAGGTAGTCATTATTTGCAGAGGCAGGGACAGTTTAGAACAGCAGAGACTATAATACAGGATTGATTATATGGTAATCTTTTTGTGTGGGCGTGAGGTAGCCTGCTTACTGTTTTCAATATTGCTTAATAACAAATCCTTTGTTGCAGATGGCCCCACATCTCGGGCGATCGGAATGTACGCATTGAATTTGGCTTGTGGAGGCTCAGTTTGTATCTTATCATGCATCAAATCTGGATATTTTGGAGATATCCAACGAAGATTGACGCTATGTGCTGACTGTGATGCCAAGTACGGAGGTACCTCGGTTAAGTATTGTCACCCCTGCCCCTGATTGCACCCTTGCCCCCCACGCACAAATTTCTAGTTAGTATTACTTGAGTAAACCACATTCAAAACGCTTCGTACAGAAACTGCAAGTATTCTTAAATAGTTCCCCATCATCGTCTCTTTTATGAGCAATCTTTATAATATTGTTATTGCGGTACAAACCCTTAAAGGTAAATGACAGGGATAACAATACTTAAACCGCTGACCTCGGTACAGGCGCATTAAAGGCAAGCGAGATCCATAGTGTAAAGAGTGTAGGGGGTGTAAGAAGTGTAAGAAGTGTAGGGGGTGTCAGGAGTGTAAGAGGTGTGAGAGGTGTAAGAGATGGGGTTCTCTTCTGTAGGCCTAGGAGAGGTATACTCGGTTCTGTTTTAGTTTTGTTCTAACCGCACTTTTAGATTACTAGAAAGTAGGCAGTACTACTAGAGTTTCTTAGCATGTGTGTTTTATTCATTGTAAATCTATGCTCCTACCTAATTATGTTCTCTCTTATTTTTACTTTTACTTGCTGTATACTTTCTAATTAATTTGCTAATAATTGACCTATAGAATAGACGTAGATCTTTTAAGTGGCTCTGAAACTAGCCTGCCTTCCGTATCGGGAAATCATGCGAGCGGGTAAAGCTGCAGAAGAGATAAGATAAGATCTGCATGATCACGTACATTATCTACGTAGCAGCAAGCCTGGTTAATACCATTGAGCTTAAAAGCCTCTAGAAACCAAAGACTAGGGCCCAGATTAGACCTACACCTACTAGCTCTACGCCCTAGTATTTACATTTACTCCTATAGGTCAAAGAGTGCCATTCGAATAATACTAAATCGAACGGTGTAGAGGATTTCGTCTGACATAGGCTCTGCATATTGCATTACCTCGTCATGCAAAATGGCCGGTTTTCAGCATAAATTCTATATTCAAGTGGCCATTTAGTTTTATCCTTCAGGGTTTCTGATAATAAGAACCTCTCTTTACTACAGATAAGGCCTTCGAAGCCCAGACTTCGTTGACCTTTAGAAGGAAGATATATTCACCTGCGTCTTTTCTTCAAACTCACTTCTCCTCGTCGTTCGCTATTGTATTTTGCCCGTCATGTTTACGCCAAAACCGCAACTGACATCCGAGCAATCTCTCGACGCCCCCAGCCCTCCCGTGGTCAACATTCCTCGTGAGATTCGACGTTCCGTCAAGGTCAACGAGTTCTATAGCAAAGCCTTGGACGAACACGGACCTGTCATCGTTGTACCTAGACACGGCCGCAATGAATATGTCATTGATCATCGATACGCCCATCAGGTTCTCACCGACACCACCAATTTCACCTTTGAGAAGGCCGTTTTCGAATTGCTGCACCTCGGCTTCCTGGCGCTCTTCGACAATGGTGCTTTTGTTCACGATGTCGACAATCTGGTGGAGATGAATGTTCAACCACGCATGAATGCCATGATCGACCAGCTGTTCCCCGTCTTTAGGGATTATTTTCAACGTTTGGCGGACGAGCTACCAGCTAACAGCAAGACATATACCGAGTTTCCAGACATCTTCCATAGCATACAGCTTGCCGTTGGCCACGCCATGGTCGTCATGATTCTAGGACAAGAACATGCTTCCTCGGTCGTCGCAGCTCACTTTGCTGCGGTAGCTGTTGCAATGGCCAACATGACGGGCATGCACGAGAATACGGACGAATGGATCCGACTGCCGTGGTTATGGGTCATCATCAATGGATTTTCAGCCGTATTCTTCACCATCATCCCGAGATTCTTCTTCCAGGTGGTGCCCATACTGTGGAAAGCACGGCATGAGCATCTTCAAAACGGCCTGGCAAAGCGTCACGGCGAATTTGTTCCCCTCTTTGATATTCTGCTTACCAAACACTACCATGGGAAGACCGGTCTATCAGCACTTGCGGGGTTTTTTCGCTGTCTCATCCTGTGTGTGGGCGTTATTTTCGCTTCCATCCACCAGACTGTGGTTGCTGGCTCATGGATCCTGGTCAAGCTGGCGCAGAAGCAGGATGAATACCTGCCTGCCATCCGCCAAGAATGGGAGTCAGTCAATCCGTCAGGCGAGAACCTCAATGTCAAGAAGCTTAGCCAGCTTACGCTGCTCGACTCCTTCATCCGTGAGGTCCTGCGCACCAAAGGTGACACCTGGGGTCCGGTTCGACAGACAACACAACCGGTCCGTGTCGGTCCCTACTTGCTGCCGAAGAATGCCATGTGCATTGTTCTTATCTCTCGTGCACATCAGCATCCGGATAATTACGGCGATTCAGGGACTGTCTTCGATGGCTTCCAGTGGCAGAAAAAAGAGCGAGCCGCGGTGCAAGGCAATCCCGAATTTCTGACCTTTGGACTGGGCCGGTGGGCATGCCCTGGCCGCCAGCTGGCTATTCACGAGATAAAAATTGTGATCTACATGTTCTTCTCACTGTTCGACATCAAACTCAAGGCCAACACTTTCCATATTCGAAACACTATCAATACTACCTCGGTTGCGCCAGAAGCTACCTTGCTGCTGCGGCGAAGACAGGATATGCCTTTCAGCGAGTTAGACGTCCTGGAGAAGGGTAACTTGTGAAGTTTTATTCACTTCCGCCTTTGATTTAGGGCAGAGATCCACATGTGCGAAGAGCTATACGTTCAAGCCTGTTAGCACTCGTTTGAGAGAAAACCGAAGAGTATGGAGCCCGAACATGTCTTGCTTGTTGGGTTTAGATGAAGTTTATCATTCGGTTGGCATATACATAGGAAATGCAACGATTGACATGTATATTGTAATATTTTATTACGCGTCTCCGGGGAAGTGCGAAGTTACATGCTGCCGGTTCCAATATCCGGCACATCCTTATTCTAGCGATGAACCAATGTCATGATTTATTCCTAATTAGATCATATCACAGACAAAATGGGTTTCTGGTACTCTCAAACCATGAAATATCTACTACTTTGAAGTATAACAAATCAAATGCAACGTATTACGTAAACTCAAACCACTTGAAATTTGTTGGGCTAATACATCTATGACTTCTAAGCAAATGTGTATATTCTGATATCTACATGGATGCTCCTAAAATATCTTGTATTTACTGTAACAGTTCGAACACTGTGTTACAGCCCTCCCATGATGGTTGAAGACTTGTTTACTCGCTTAATTAGGTCACGTGACAAATCACATGCTCGCATTCCCACCTGCATGATATCAATGGATCGTCAAAAACACCTGGCTGTCAGCTTTCGCACATCATGTACGCAAGAACTAATCGTACACCCCTCGCACCCCAACACCTTGTTACGATGTAGCCGGTAAGAAGTGTTTTCCCGTAAAGACTGCAGAAAGATTAATGATCATGCCTGCAGAACTTCCGTCAGCCTACCTTTGCAGGTGAATACGGAGTAGAGATAACGAGCAATGCGATCAATCAGATTGCTGAAATCCCTTGATCGAAGGCTGCAGGGGACAATATTTTAGATCCAGCGCGGGTATGCTTCCTACTTTCTTTGCCGTTAAGGACTGTAGTAAGTGTCGATGGGATCAAAGCTGCATGCGATAGAGAGTACAGTTCCTTTGCATTCGACCACGTAGCTGCAGAATCTATATCCGGTCAACGACTGCCCATCCAGCCTTGAGCTTTTTGCTCCTCTTCGTCGTTGCAACCAACTCGACTCAAAAAACAACCATGGGAAACGAAAACCTTGCAAAATGGGGCCCTATCCTGATCGTCGGCGGCTCGGGCCGTTTAGGATACTATATCGCTCAGCAACTTTTGCGGCAACCAGAGTGTGGTCACGTGGTATCAATCAGTCGCAGCAGTCAAATCGCCTATCGGTGTGAGGGAGTTGAGTATCGCGTTGCAGATGTGACCCATAGCGATGCTCTGGGGAAGGTCATGCGTGATGTGGTACCAGAAACCATCATCAATTCGGCAGCACCACCGCATGCCAACGCCAACACACCGACCTCGGAGTTTGAGCAAGTATTTGTGCATGGTCAGGACCTGTTGATGGGGCTGGCCATGCAAGTCGGCACCAAATACATGATCTGCACAACATCGTCCAGTGTCATCGAGGGCTTCAACCACGTCCAGGCCAATGAGACCGCTCCGCTGTGGCCGGAGACGTCGTCCGCCTTCCCTTACTGGGTGCAGCGCGCCAGAGCTGAGAAGCGTCTCCTGGCGGTCGACTCACCATCGTTCCAGACGGTCTCTCTCCGACTGCCACTCATCATTGGCGAGAGAGAATACGCATTTGTGCCAGCGATGTTGAAGACCATAAAGGAGGGCAATACTGGCGTGCAGATAGGGAGTGACGCAGGCCGACTCGCCACCGTTTCGGGAGACGATGCGGCGAGAGCACACATGCTGGCCTTGCGCGCACTTAGGATGCCGAATAATAATGTCCATGGTGAGGCCTTCTACATCATGGGCAAGACGCCATTGTCATTCTGGACCATGGCACGCATTATCTGGAGCGAGGCGGGATGGAAGCAAGACAAGCCACCGTTTGTGATGGCCGAGTGGGCAGCTAAGACGATGGCTGTGCTTTCTGAAGCAATTTTGTGGCCCTTTGGTGTTGAGCCGCAGCTCACCATGCACACGGTGCGCTTTATGTGTAATAACTGGACTTACGACGGTAGTAAGGCAAAGGAGCGCCTGCAGTATATGCCTATTGATGATGTTGAGGATCAGCTCAGGAAGAGTGTACGATGGCACTTGAACCACGAAGAAGTTTAATTGTTCGAGTATACCGTAGACATGTCTGTAGTTAATACAAGATACTTCCAACGTAAACTCGTCCCTTACGACGTTTCTCTTCCAGACCAGAGAGACACAAAGAAAATTTACAATAGAAGTGGATATAAGTAAATACGATAACTGGGTTAATTTGAAGCTCAAATTCTTGAAAACACTCTGTGGTTAGCTACGCGATTTCCTTTGACGGAGAAATGATATAAAAGGTAGGTAGAAATAGCAACTCGTAGCATATAATTTCATTCTTGTTTATTATACTAAAATGGAGTTATGGATTTTTCTTAGAAGTTAGCCCTTAGGACTGTTCGCTGCTTAGAAATAGTTCTAATACTCTTCTAGTAATACTCTATTGTAACTCTTAAAGTTATTTCTTTTTTCTAGTTTCTTTTCTTGCCTTTTACTTCAAATATAAGAGAAGCTTAGTAGCTCTAGAGTTCTATTACTATTTTCTTAGATCTAGGTTTATTACTAGTTTACTAGACTAGCTAACGTTTCGACTTTTTCTAGTTTATACTATTTTTAATAGAATTATTCAAGCTATTTGTTTAGTTAAGTTAACCTAGAAATATTAATTTTTATCTAACTTTTTAAGTTTCTCTAATATAGAATTCGTTTAAAATTTATCCGAGCTACTAAATTTATATCGGTAGAAGATAAAAAAGATAAAGTCTTTTTGAAATTTACTTAACGTAATATATACTCTTATAATCTTCTAAATTACGGAGGTATAGTAGTTAAGTATTATTACTCCTATACCCCTGTTACTTAACTTCATGGGTTTGTAATATAATAGTAACTACATAAAAATGGCTCAAAAAGAGAAGATAATAGAGTAGTATTTAAGAATAATACTAGTTTTAAAACGAAGTTTCTCGAGTACAGTTTGCTTAAGTAATTGTAAGTTGAAAAAAAGTGACAGGGGTACAGGGGTGACAATACTTAACCGCTGTACCTCCGTAGGTATCTCGAGCCTCTTTTAATATTCGAAACTTCTTCCCAAGACCACGTGGCTTTTCTCATGATTACTAGCAGGCAAAAGGGGCTGCGTGAACATCTTTATTGGCTATTACTTTGTTACACATCGAGCTAAACGTAATACCGTCGCTATTCCCACCTTTCTTCCAGTTGTTAACACACTATTTGCCAAGTTTCAGATTCTGACAATAACATTGTATTTAGCTAGAGTTCATTCTAAATATCTAGTCATCTTTTCACACTTTCACCATTTCAATAACACTGTCGTCTACATTGCCATCGTAAAGGCGTGTTGTGGTGACCTTCAGTCCTGCCGCCTCAGCCAAATTGCGCCATTGCTCCTGGGTTCGCTCCACAGCTGCAAATGTGGCCATCACAATCATATCCTGCTGAGTGGCACGGAAATGAGCACCAGTGTCAGGAATGACCATCTCATCGATGAGAATAACGGAGTTGGGAGCTAGAGCAGCTACGGTATTCTTCAGAATCGTGACGCATTTTTCGTCGGGGAAGTCGTGGAGGATGTTACGCATATAATAGATGCGTGCGCCTAAGGTACAAGTCGTTGATTAGTATTCAATTCCTCGCAAAGGGAATAGAAAGGAAGTTGCTCACCAATGATGGCCTGAGGATCGAAGAGATCTTGTGCTAGAATCTGAACATCCGGGTATGCAACGGCTTGTGCAACGGTTTCTGGCGTATCTTCCAAAACGATTCTGATCTTTGGATCAGGGTACTTCTTGCGCAGAGCAATGGACTGAGTCCCAATTCCACCACCAACATCCACAAAGAACACTTGCTCGGGCTCAAGCCCTTCAATCTTATCTTGCAGTGGATAAACTTCAAGCCATGAGCGTTTGCCAGTGTGGTGGACAGACATGTACTGGTTAAAGTGTGCCAGTGTTGTAGGCTTAGTCAGCATCCAGGAGAAGAATGGCAGCTCTGTCTTGTGTGCCTTTTGCAGTGCGGTATTAGTGTTTTCCTCCACATCCTGGTATTTGTGTTCCTTGAGGAAATCCGGCAGAACTGACCACACCGGATAAGTGGTGTAGAAGCTAGATAATTTATCAGATTCTGGTCAAATATGAGGCAACTACGACTGGTTGCACTTACTAATTGTAAAGAGCTCCTTGCGACCCGGGAAGGGCAACGGCCTCGGTGATGTTGTTCGATGTGAAAAGGTCCTTTCCTGTTTCCTTGATAATTCCTACTGAAGCTAAGTAGCGAAGGATGCGGGCTATAAAAAGGTCAAAGAGTTAGATTTGGATCTCTAGAACTTGACCGGATACTGGAATAGTTACCTAGGAGGATTGGTGCCGCCCCAGTCTTAGCGCATAAGTCGCTCACAGACACTGGGGTTTTTTCTTTCACCAAAGTTTGGAAAATGTCTAGATCAATTCCAATTCGGATTGCGGTGAGTGGCAATGCCTAGAAGAAGTTGTTAATTCAAGATTACTTGCTAGTAGGTTCCTACGCGAGTCGACTTCCAACGGAAACTCACCAAGTACACCAGTCGTTGTATGGTTTCTGGGGGAGTCTCAATAGAATCAGAAACCTCACGCAACGCGACAAGGATGGCCTTGCGTTGAGTCTCGTCCGCACCCGAAGCCAGACTCTTGATTTGCTTTGTAATGTCTTCCATGGTGCCGTCAATGATGGATGCTCTTTCTGCTATACAATAAGACGTAGTAATGGGGTAACGAATAGTATATAATAAAATTTGAAATTTGAGATTATACCTTTTTACACCCCAAGCACCTTGAGAGTGTCTACAACAAGTATACAATCACACCTTCTGCACCCTAAGCACCTGTCTGATGTTTTTAATATGCAGTCTACAAGCACACCTTCTACACCCTGTGCACCTTCCCCATGTTTTTGCCGCGGAATCTACGATCACACCCCTTTCACCCTAAGCACCTCTGCGATGTTTTTACTGTGCAGTCTATGGTTATCCTTATGTTCACCTATTTTCTTCGAAGCTTTCGCTAAGCACCAGCCCGTGTCCTTGTTCTTTGCGTATCTTCTTAGCGTATGTTGACCTTGGAGTCTGAGTTGTACGTGAACAAACGTGCAGGATTACAGGTACAGCTAGGGGTATGTTATCACGAATCACAGGCCCTGTATAGGTACGGGTAGTTCAGGGGTTAGGGTTATTTTGGTTGAATTGGTCCAAGCTTCACTCATATGATCTCTAGGGAGCCAATTGGCTTACGGAGTATATCCTTGACGACTGCCCGCACTCTAAGTTGCTCTGGTAGAAAGCTTTTATAGGCAAAGTAATCAACTGTATCCACTACACTACCTAGTCCAAGAATACGACTGCAGACTGCTTATACTTCATACATATACGCCCCCAAGTTTGTGGTTCACCCTCCCACTCTTATATGTGGTAAGCATTGTACTGCCATGCCGGTTGGTGCCAGAATGTCGTGTGCTAGTGAGCCGGGCACGGCCGCAGAATTAAACCAGGCTGGGAAGCACTTCAAGCAGAAAATAACGAAACTTTTCTGGTCCGACTGGCTGGCTTGCTGGGGGCTGGAAGAAGCCTACGGAGGGTACCTGCTATGACTCGAGGACACGTGACTGACCTCGTCGCCCACGGCCAGTATTGAGGGTCCGACACTGGTTTGAGGAAGGAGGGGGCAAAGGAGGCACCAGATCTTGTTAGATTATACGGAGGCAAGCAAACATTTCTAGGTAAATGCTGATATATGCAGAGATTATTCTAGCTGTCTAGTTCTCACACGACTGATGCTGCATCAAATCACAGTAAATCCTTTCCAGTCCGGCACAATTGCGTCCATTATCTCCGTTTTATACATCGGGAGACCGCCCGAATATATCAGAACTTCCCGTCGCTTACCAGGCACGTTTAGCCTTTATTATTGTTAACACAAGTTCCAGCTCATGAGAAATCGAAAGTTAAACTTACCCAAGGTACCAACTTCCCTCAACATGCTCCCTGAGAGTATAGGCGTGTATGGTGTCGACCTTTTCCCTCCACTCGCGCTCTCCATCGACCGTGGCATCAATTCTAGCCAGGCCTTGTTCTCGCATCTTCCTCATCGTATCGATAATCCAGTGCGCTTGCAACTCACCAATAGCGGGCCCGGTAGCATATGCGGTGGGAGACAATGGACCATAGGTATAGAACATGTTAGGCATACCGGAAATCATGAGGCCAAGATAAGAATGAGTGGCGTCCTTCCACTTCTCCTCAAGCGAGAGTCCGTTGAGCCCTGTGATAGATATCTGTCTCAACCCGCCAGTCACGGCATCGTAGCCTGTGGCCAAGATGATGATATCGGCTTCATGGACGGTGCCGTCGGCCGTGACGAGACCATTGGATACTGCCTTTACCACAGGATTGCTCTTCACATCTACCAGAGTGACGTTCGGCTTGTCCATCTGTTCGTAGTAGTCCTGCTCGAGTGCCGTCCGTTTGCCAGCAAACGGATGGGGCGGCTTCAACGGCGCCAGGAGCTCAGCCTTTTCCTTGTCTGCCATTCGCTCGTGCGTCTTGCGGCGCCAGAACTTATACACTTCGTCGTTTCCTTCTTGAGTTCCCAAAATGTTGTTGTAGGAGCAGAAGCACCATTTTAAGCCGCCTTCTCGATAGTCAGCCTCCAATCGAGCCTCTCGCTGCTCGGGTGTATCGTCCATTACTCCACGAGTTGTTAAATCATAAAGCCACCCTCCTACGTTGGTAAAGCGTTTCTCGCCGAGCCAGTATTTCAGCAGGGGACGCTCTTTCAAGGTCTGTTCCGACGAAATCATCCTTCGAATCAAGGGCCAAGATAGATTGGGAGTGCGTACAAAACATGTCAGCTGTTTTGCATCGCGGGAGACCTCTTGAGCGATCTGGATCCCGGTTGCTCCAGTGCCGACAACGACCACTTTCTTCTCCCGCAAATCAATATCCTCGGATGGCCAAAGATTCGGGTGAAGAATACGGCCTTGAAAGTTGTTTTGTAAACCCGGCCAGTCAGGGAAATAGGCTTTTGAAGCAAACCCGAGGCAAGGGCAAAAGAACTGGGCAGTGAAAGTAGTTCCTTGGTCTGATTCCAACTGCCACTTCCCGATGGCTTCGTTAAAGGTGGCCGTTGTCAGCCTCTCTCCGTAGACGACATCCCTTGATATGTCGAGAACGCCATCGATATGGCGGAAGTATGCCTTGAGCTCTTCATGTCCAGGATGCTCCTCCGTCCACGTCCAAGTCTCGAAGACTTCGGGTATATTGAGAGAGTACGCGGGGACTGGCGTGTCCGTTCGTGCTCCCGGGTAAGAGTTCCAATACCAAACACCACCAAGACCGTGGCCAGCTTCAACAATCTTCACTCTCAGACCTTCCTTTCGCAATTGATGAAGAAGATAGATGCCTGCAAATCCAGCGCCGACAACGACGGCATCTAAATCAAAATGAGCCGCACCTGAAACTCCATTTGAGTCGCTGCCAGAAGCATGGCCGTTCAGCCCATTTTGGCCATTGACGTCGCTATTGCTATTGCTGTTGGTATGGTTGTTGGTGTCGCCGTTTGACAGATGATCAGTCATGGCTGGGCTTAGGTCTCTCTGCGTTGAGGTATATCAGACGCAGCAAAATCAGACCTGAATGCAACAACTATCACGTCAATGTGTGTAGAAAACGTCTGCAGAATACTCGATTGAGAGCAAGTGCATAAAACATTGGAGTATTAAATTGCTCAGAATCAACCGTAAAACAGATTTTGAAAATGTAGCTGGGAGCCCACACTTGGAGTGATCCCAGCTACTTTTACCCCAATCTTCATTGCTGATGATGTGTAGTCAGATCACTCCCGCGGCCAGGGCATATACCAAAGGCGTTCTTTGAGTGCAGAAACTGCTGGTTGATGGGGTTTCCCCATTGCACCGTATACACCCTTCACACCTCTCGCACTTGCTCTTGTTCCTTGTTCCGTAAGCACTGTTTATGCACCCGCTATCACACTCACGTGTAGTTGGTTCTGGATAAATTGAAAAGAAAGCTTGTTGTTATCTGCATGCGCTCTGTAACCTTGCCAGCTTTTTGTTAATCAACCGGAACTCAACCTTTATATTTTACAATGTAAATATCTGCTAGTTTCGTCGCTTAATTCTCGTTATCGCATTTGCTGTACAATGGCTCACGATTACTAGGGATAGGCAATGCATGACTCCACACTCTCCACCCCATTTCCAGAAAAGGTCGGCCGAACGCAAAACGATTACCCGGAAAATCCCAGTAAATCGTCATTGCAGATAGCCTTGAGTTGTACGGTCCAGGACCTCTACTTAGCGCCGTGGGGTATAAAGTACCACAATTCTGAACGCAGGCTATTTAGTCTCCCTTAATCCAAAGGCCTGTCTTCATCTGTCGCTATATTTCCTCCACATTTAGAACATACGGGCAACCTTTGGCTTCCAATTGTCGCTTGAGCATCAACTTCGAGAGTGATATCACCAACTGCAATGGAGAAGCTACAAGACATCACGGCCACGGTAGAGAACCTCAATGGCTTCACAGTCGGAGTCGTGGGAGCCACAGTGCTCCTGCTCGCGATGGGTCGATTGTTATTACCGTCGTATGATAGTCGTGAGCCCCCTCTGGCGCCTCCGGGTATCCCCATCTTTGGGCACATGTTCGGTTTTATGCGCAACAGCTTCGGCTACTATGAGAAGATAAACAAGAAGCTTCAGCATCCCATATTCACAATGCTGATGCCTGGACGCAAGATCTATGTCATCACCAAACCGGACCTTGTCGCGCGCGTGGACAGACAGAATAAGTCCTTCTCCTTCGCGCCCATAGTATCAGAGTTCAGCAGCGTCACCTGCGGTACCAGCAAGGCGGCGAACCAGATCCTGAACCAGAATCTGCTAGGCGAGCACGGCAACTGGGGCTTGTGCGAGGATATGGTTGTCGGGATGCGAGAGTCCCTGAAGCCGGGAGAGAATCTCGACAAGATGAACATCATCATGGCCAAGGAAGTCTGCAGTTCACTTGATCAGACCAAGCCCGAGGAAGGAAAAGACACTCGCGTTATCCAATTGTCGGCCTGGGTTGCTCATGTTGTGACCATGGCGACGACGAAATCGGTCTATGGTCCAAATAACCCATACGAGCGAGAGGACATCCGGGACGCTTTCTGGGAGTTTGAGAAGGGCATCATGAAGATGCTCGTAGCGCCGTTCCCTGAATATACGGCCAAGGAGTCGATCAAAGCCCGTAATAAGGTAACTAAAGTGTTGGCGGACTATTATGCTAACGGTCATCACGAACAAGCCTCGGCTTTGGCCAAGTCAAGATACGACTACTCCGTCAAGAACAACGTGCCACTTGAAGATATTGGCCGCTTTGAAATCGGAGGCACGATTGCAATCTTGGTCAACACGCTTCCATCTTGCTACTGGATGTTACTGCTGGTCCATACCACCCCGGGATTACTGGAGGAGCTGCGCGCAGAAGTAGACTCGGCATTGATCATCGACAAAGAAACAAACAAGGCCACCATCGATATCACTGCTATTAAGAACGACTGTCACCTGCTTTCTTCCACCCTGAAGGAGAGTCTGCGCTTCCGAGGCATGGGAACGGCTGTACGGATCGTCGTGCAGGACGCAGACGTTGGAGGCTATTTGCTCAAGAAAGGCTCGATGGTGCAAATTCCTCTTCAGGTACTTCACCACGACCGGGAAAACTGGGGCGCAGAGGCCGAGTCATTCGACCCGTACCGCTTCGTCAAAGGAGCCGGAAAGAAGCTGCCAGATGAGGCCGGCTATCGGAGTTGGGGTGGCGGCAAGCATCTGTGCCCTGGCAGATTCTTCGCCACAAATGAGATTCTCGCCGTCGTTGCTCTTTTCATATCTCGATATGAAATGCGACCGGTTGGCGGCGGCGACTGGGTGATACCAACCACGGCCAACAGCAACGCAGCGACACAAGTGGCGCAGGCCGATTTTGAAATGGATATGGAGGTAAGGAACAGGGTTGGGTTTGAAAATTATACCTGGAATGTTGAGCTTCGCAAGGCGTAGATAGCTGCTATGTTGGCGGAGGGAGGAGGATTGAGGTATGGTCGAATCATCATAATACAATTCCTTTTATACACTTCATAACTGGTTACATTAGTGATCATGAATATCTTTCATGAATCTGAGACTCTTTATGAAGATTCTAGACATAATAGTGGGCTTTTTGTGTGAAAACCCCTAGCGTGTACATATAAACTAGAGCTGGGTAATTTTTAGATCTTATTGCGTGCTATATATACCCATGGATGTAAGTGTGTTTTACTCAGTTAGGAATACTTGTTTTCATTACTGTCTAGAATTCCACATTTCACTTGACAGGGAGCAGCCAAACAAATTCAGGTCCTTGAGTAGAAGTAGCACCTACTTCATTTTACTCAACTCGTCAAGTATTTAAGTAATTGAGATACATTCAACTCAACTAATCTCAACTCAAGTCGTGATTAAATCTAATCAAATAGTGGATTGTTTTATTCTCACGCTGAGAGGGAGTCAAGAACCTCCCTGTAGGAAGAAAGGAAGTATTACGTTTAGGCTTTTCTGACACTCCGTTAAGGATTGAAATTTAACACATGTCTCGGCTATGGTATTCACGCCAGCTAGTGCTGCCAACAGTCTCCTCACTGCAAGCTCAAACTTTTATGATAGGCCAAAAAACCAATTGTTCTTACACTCAATACTAAAGTCTGAATTGATCCCTAAACAATCTTCCTGGGCCGCATACTATAGGGCCAGCTTCACAGGCTTAATGTAGCACTGCTGTGGTGCATGGACAAGCTTATCAATTGCTCCATAACCGCTCAAACCCTTCGGACACTCTTGAAAATCGAAAGCCCAGACCAGCATAGTGAGAAAAAGCCTCATTTCCAAATATGCCATTTTGCGACCATAACAGCCACGTTCTCCAAGGCTGAAGACGAGTAGTGGGCCTGCTGATTGCTCAAACACCTTCTGTCCGTCTCGGTCCACGAGCCATCTATCGGGGTCAAAGGCGGCCATATGAGCCGGGTCCCAGTTGCAGGTACTGCCTTTAACGTATGTTGGGCTGCGTGTCGACTCATCAATGACGAAGGGCGACGAGAAGATACTGGGGCCGTTACACATGAAAAAGACCTCGGTATCCTTTGGAACAAAATGGCCTAGGATTTCTGTGTCGACCAAGGACGTGCGGCAGACGGCAGCCTCGGTGAGAGAGACGCGGAATATCTCTTCAACAACGGCATCCCTATAATGTGAAGTAGTATTCACGATTTCCTGGAAAGTTGGATACCTCTTCTCTGCTACTGCTCCCATGTGTGCTGTTCGAAGGGCTTCTCGAAGCTTCGTCTGTACGTCTTGGTTATCGGCCAGAAACTTGAGCGCCCATAGGATCGAAGTGGATGTCGTATCGTGAGCAGCAATTAGAAGGCCGAGGACCTGTGGATTTGGTAAGCCTCTCAATTGCAGCACGAATAGCGAAATCATACCTCGTCATAAACATCCCTCGAGTGGAAGTCCACTTTCCGCCCTTCTTTCTCTGCAAAGATAGCTTCTCGTCGCAGTATGTTATCCACTGCACACCGAACCTCACTCTTGCCAGCCTGTTCTTCGAACCTTTGCCGTGACCGCTGAACCTCCTTTTGAATAAATTCCTCCTTGGTCTTGAAGGCCTTTTTCATATCAGAACCCTGCCTATAAACCCAATGTGCTAATGCAGGCACTGGCGACTTCAGACTTGCGTCTATACTCTGGGTCAGGGTCATGACAGATTGGACTGTCACAGGAGACTCTGCGCGTGGTAGATCTACCTCTGATTCCTTATTGCTAGGAAGATCAACAGAATTGATGGTTGAATATAGTTTCAATTGCGTCCGCGTTGTATTATTTGAAGAGTCTTCTCCGAAAATGATGGACCAGATAGCGTCCAGGGCTCCATAATGAACATCCTGGATGACGGCAAATGGATGTGATTTGGTGACTCTAGCCTTTTGCTCCCAGAGACGAATAACGTCCTTCGCGACGTTATGAATGTGTAATGCGGCAACGTTGTTCAGGAACCCAGGGGTCATAATATCTTGAATTATCCGGCGATGCTGCTTGAATCGAGGAGTCGTTCTCATAAAGATATGGCTTTCAGGCATAACAGCACCAGCAACATCCTTGAACCAGATTGACTTGTCAAATTCTTTTGTGCGACGGATCAGAATGTCTTGAGCCTCTTGGAAGTCTGCAATAACAACCCATGGCTTTGACAGCGGCCGGACAAAGAGTTGAATAATTGGAGATTGAAGTTTTATGTTCTGTTTGACCATCCAAGAATATAGCTCCCGTGTCTTGGTCGTATGCTCTACCAGAGAGGGCGCGTCGCCAAATACTGTCTTCACAGCTTCTGTATTGTAAGGAATCCCGGGTATTGGTTTTGGCAACGCCCATTGGTAGGCTAGGTAGAGGCCGATACTGAGGGTACCAAGCCATACGGCATATACTGTGTAAGAAGCAGATGCATCGTGACTGAACGAAAGTTGGGAAAGGAAGCGGTCCATTGCTATTGTCTCCTCATTCAAAGTATGTCGTCGACACCGCAATATAGCAGGTGTGTAGCCGAAAAATAGACGGTCACGTGCAAGCTGCTCTTAAAATAGGTGTATTAACTTCGTACATCACGCATTTTCTGGCAAACTCTGATCATTATTTTTTAAACTTGTGCTTCATAATCTTGGAAATGCTACGACGGAGTCACTTTCCCCTCAACATGTGTATTCGTAGTTGGGGGGGTTGAATGGTGTTGAGGGTGTTGAGGGTGCTAAGGGTGCTAATGGAGCCGAAGCTGCTTACATCGTAGTGGGGCCCAGTACGTAGTATAACATGCGATTCCGGAGCTCTGTCAAAAACGACTTCTCCCTGTACTTGAAAATAATCCAAGCCATCCACTTTATCCGCGCATCCAATCAACGATCATGGCCACTTCTACATCATTTATCGAATCTGCTGTGATTAACGCGCCAATCTCGGCCATCTGGCCCTTGATCAAATTGGACAAATTTGGCACATTTTATAAGGCAATTCAGAAGAGCGAATTGGTTCCCGCTACGCCCGATGAGAGGGAGACTGTTCGGTGGTACTTTGAGAATAGGACCATTTTGACGCTGAGAGAAGAGGAGTATTCCGTAAGTCAATCAACTACTTTGCTATTCCTTCAGTGGGGAAGTTTACAATTGTCCTCTAGACCATCAAGCACTCCATGTCATTCAACATCATCGCATGCGAACCGTGGGGCCTGCCGTACGCTGGTGCGTTGAGCACTCTGCGGCTTTATCCCATCACTAGTGGCGCTGCTGAGGGCAGTACATACGTGGAATGGCGCGGTCAATATTCAAGTGACGCCAGTGCTGGTAGGTGCCTTCTTGCAAAAGCTCAATATATATTATTAACTTTTCCCTCAGAGGTGATTGAAGATGCCAAACTGAAGCGTCGCGAGGGACTGACAGATCTTTACGAATTCTTCCGAGAAGGAATAGAAAGCTAGCAGTGTTTTTACAAAGAGCATCCAACTCTTGAATCTTCTTACTATTTCTTATTTAATCAGGGCTTACTTGAAAACAAGTCGTTAAATTTCCTATAATCACTTTATGGGTAGATACAAAAGGCTGTAAATAAACAATCTGACTCTCGGTTAAACTAGTTGGTCACGTGATGGTCCCCAAAGGAATCATCTTCTTTTTCTAATTAATCTTTACCCGATCCATCAATCGTCTTCCTTGTACCGTGAAGGACATATCTTCAAATATTTAGCTTATACTAGAAATACTCATTGAAAAATCAGGTTGTGTCCAAATTAACTTGCAATAACTACAGTATAAACTAGCCTACTGAAATTAAGAAGAAATAGTCAATGTTTGCAAGGGTTTGAAGCCATTTATGAGATACATTGAGTTAAAAAACCTATTACTGAGTATATTTTCAAAGTTACTTGGATTTTTCATTCGTCAAATACTAGAATATGCACGCAAGCGATTTTCAGTTGCTTTGATTGTGGCCGAAATCTGTGGTGCAACAGCCTCCCAACCATGCGGGAGGCCAGGGTAAAGGTGACACTCCGTACTGATACCAGCTTTTGCGAATCGTAACGCGAATTCCAGAACTTCAGCCTTGAGAATGTCTAGTCCACCCACATCAACATATAGCGATGGCAAACCCTGCACGATGGCAACGCGTGCTGGTGAAGCATATTCCGAGACTCCTTCCTCACCGGCCACCTGGTCACCTAATAATGCCGTCCAACCCGTGACATTATCAGCGGCGTTCCAGAACGCAAGATTGTCCAAGCCATCAATTGGCTTCAGATTTCGGTCGTCGAGCATCGGATAGATGAGCACTTGTTTGGCGAGTGGAGGGCTCAGCTTTCGGTCGCGGGTCATAATGGCCACCGCAGCAGCGAGGCCACCTCCCGCGGACTCTCCAGTAATGCCAATTCTAGCAGGATCAATATTGAACGTAGCTGCATTCTTCTGAAGCCATTCAAGGGCAGCGTAAATGTCCTCGGCAGCCGTAGGGTGCGTATATTCTGGTGCCTTGCGGTACTCGATGGAGAAGAAAGGAATCTGAGTCGTGGCTACCGTGAGCGCAACAGCAATGGAGAATATTTGGGCGCTGCCAGATATAAAACCGCCTCCATGCGCGTGAAGGTAAGCCGCCGTCGCTTTTCCAGACAAGGTTGACTTTTCTGGGGCGATGTGGAAAACGTCAATGTCTGCTCCGTCGTAGGACTTTATCGTCAACTTTTCAATGGATACGCCTTGGGCTTGGGGAATATTGGAGTTGTCGAAAAAGGCCTTCAATCGCTCACGCCGACCTTTAATATCGTGTACTGCGAGGACCGGCTGATTCGCCAAGATCGGGAGCATCGGCTCCAATACCTTGAAATACTCAGGATCGTAGGTTAGAGCCATATTGCGGGGTATTAACGGGATAGAATTGGGTTTCTTTTCAGGCTGGTGGGGAGATGCTCTTATATAATTGCTCAAGCCACTAGCGAGTTGTGTGCTTGCGTTTTCCACCTTCACTTATTCCTTTGGGAGCAGTGCCTAACTTTGACAAACCCCGCCTTACCAAAACCGGCGCCCACTTTTCTGGCCCCCGCTTCTAGTGTACTACTAAATGCGGGCAAAACTTAAGCTAAGTAATACGGAATATCTTATTAGACCGTATTCACATAGAAATTCACTAAATTAGTGTAATATACTAACAACATATAGAAATGTATATCTGCCTAGTGTATTATCACGTGATTTCTCCCCCCTACAACTCCAGAGCGCATGTATCGCGACAAATCTTATCCGCTCAAATTATGGTGTCAATTCTTGAGGAACTTTGTATATACTGCAAACCGCACCGTCTAAATCAACAATGTCTTCTGACACTCCTGGATCAGATCCTCCGCCTCAGTATATGTCTTCCCCTGCACCCAAAGACTCTTCCCTCTCACCTTTTCCACCGGTTCCGTCGCAAGAATAGCCACCGCCTGTGCAACATCACCCGGGGTACTAACAGCAATCTCAACCGGAAGATGATTTATAAAAGCCTCCGTCATCCTAGTATGCGTAACCGAAGGCGCAACGAGCGAAATCGAAATATCATTTTCGATACATTCTTTCCTCAGGGAAGTCGCTCGCACCAATCCCAGTATCGCGTGTTTGGAGGTGCAATATATAGCGTGGTCATCAAAGCCCATGTATGACGCCGCCGAGCCCATGACCACGATACGACCACCATTCTTATTCGCAAGCATGTAGCGCATCGCAAGTCGGATGTTGTATAAGACGCCGAAGACATTGACGTCCAAGATCTTGGTGGCGGGAGGCTTGAGAAGCTCTGGGTTTGCGGACTCATATTCGTCGATGAGGAAGTCGTATTTTTTGCCGTTGGACGGTACCAGCTCAGGGTTGATACCAGCATTGCAGACCACCAGGTCTATCCGCTTGAAGGTTGAGGCTACATGCTCGAAGAGATGAACTTGATCTGCCCAGGAGGTCACATCGCATCGCACGAAGAAAGCATTCTCGCCGAGCTTCTTCACTGATTCTTTGCCAACTTCGTCGTCGATGTCGGCGATGACTACTTTTGCACCAGCGCTTGTGAATAGCTGCGCAACTGCAAAACCTATGCCCAATGCGCCGCCTGTGACTATGGCAACCTTGCCTGTGGCCCATTTCTGCAAGACTTCAGGGCTTGGGATCGTAAATGCTGAGGCGGCCATTGCGAATGAACAGATCTTGGGATACGGAGGTAGCTAAGTCGAAGGTTTGTATAGAAGTGATGGCTAGGTAATTTGTGAAATCGCTTTGGTTTTGGAGTGAGAAATAATAGAGGCGTAGAAGCGTAGTCGTTGAACTGCAGAGATATTTCATTGGTCAGCGAGGTAATTATGCAATCGGCTTAAAGCCAGGTTCTATGCACACAGGTGTTCAAATAGTACTAATTCAGGAGCATGAATACTGCAGTGAATCGAATTTATCAAGTACGCTAGTTTTGGTGTGGAGGGGTAGGTGGGGTAGATAATACTGAAATCATGCATAAGCTCCGAGTAGCTGGAAGTCTGCAGCGAAGACCCTCTTTTCCTGCGTGAAGATCGCAACCGAGATTTTTTTGCCAGGGACCCGTAGAAAGCTCACCTCGAAGTCATCCATAAATGAATATTCCCAGCTGCTACCTCTCCACCTTCTACCCCACACAAAAACTGGCGTACATGACAAGTTCGATTTACTTCTGCAGTACAATGTAAGCCGATGACTCGTCTACTCGCTGACAGAAGTGCATGGAGAGACAAGGGTGCTAGGGGTGCGAGGTGCCGAATCAGCTGCAGAAGTCGGGGTACTGTGCTCGGAGAAGCTACCCTATGACATACTTGTGAAATAAGCGACGTCTGAAACTCCAGTAGGCTATAGAGGGATTTTGAACCTTCTTTTCGACCAAAATAAATAAAATTCCTTGCGAAACCCGTCTCTTTTTCGACTCTACAAGTGAGGTGTTACTCTACCACATTCCACGCTTGAAGCGGTTATAGCTGATGGCTTTTTCCTTACTCGAGATCTGTGCTGCTTTATAAAATTCGAGTGTTTACCTTTGAACAAGGAAGATGGAAGGAAAGGTCACTTCAAATTCAGTCACTGAGTCGGCCGTCATCAATGCGCCGCTGTCTTCGATTTGGCCTCTCCTAAGGCTGACCGAGTTCGAAAGGTTCTACACTGGTATCGTGAAGACTGAGGTATTCCCATCACCAGACGAGGCGGAAAGGAAGACCATACGGTGGACTTTTGATGAGGGGTACACCTTGGATGTGCAAGAGGAGGAATACTCGGTACGTTTGGCGATATCTTCTAATTGAAGCCTGCATCTAACAACGGATAGAATATCAAGCATTCTATGTCTTTTAACATCGTCAAATGCGATCCTTGGGGCCTTCCATATACGAAAGTGTTGAGTGTCATCCGTCTCTATCATATTAGCAGCGGCTCTCATCAGGGGAAAACCTTTGTGCAATGGAGTGGGCATTACTCAAGTGATGCAAGTGCAGGTAAGCTGTCAGGTCTGATTGTGTTTACATATGAAAACCGCTCAATCTTTATTAGAGGTTGTTTTAGATGGACACGTAAAACGTCGGGAGGCACTTGTAGACCTCGCCAAAGCAGTTGAGAGGTGAAGGGGAGATGTAGAAGACGGTTGGGCCACAGTTCTGGTTACTACGGTGCTTGTGGAAGTGTTAGATTACGCTGATTGATGCAGTCGCTCCGTCACGTCCGGATCTGCAAGAAAAGAATCAGGATCGTTAAATTGATATATGAAATCTACTCATCTATAGGTTCTAAAAGATATTCTAAACAATACTCGAAATAATATTCTAAACAACAATGAAGTATGAAACCGCTCTAAATGACCACCAAATTCCGCACTCAATTGACAGGATTATAGAACCGGAAACGATTGGAAGGATCATACTGGGCTTTGACGCGACGGAGCTTTGCAACTCGCCACGACTCATGACCATACCAATCCTGCACAGTCTCAAAACCACTTGCGTAGTTGACGTACGCATCGGGTCGGCGGGTAGGCTGGCCCGCATTCCAGAGGTCCTGAACTTCTCTCGCCCACTTCAACATTTGATCCTGTTCGTGTTTCGTCGCGTTAGCGGGCAAGTTGCCTTGGAATTGCGTGAGGTGGATGTTATCACGGAAAGGATAGGCAGAGTCGGCCGATTTTATAGCTTTTGAGCCCTCCGTTGAGTAGCCTTCGTGAATAATGAAAGGCCCCGTTGCAAGGCCAGGCTGCTTCGCAATGCGCTTTGTAAATGAGTCGAAGATTTGCTGTTCTGTGGTAAGGTTGAAGACACGCAGACCGGCGGTGGTGATGAGTCGTAGGGTACTGCTGGTACATGCAGGATCGTCGAGCCCAGTAGCCTGAGCATGGGCGAGGCTTGGATAAGGAAGATTGCCAGATTCAACACTGACGGCGGGAATGGCATCAAAAGCTTTGAAGTGCTCAGCGGCCTCCGATTCGGATCCGCGGAATGAAAACTGCCAGGAGATGACTGGTTTCTTGGCGTCAATAGCTGGAAGATATAAGAAGAGACCGTTATTATAAGTCATGTTTACAGGAGTTGTTCCATTGCCGTGAAGAGCGTTTATTGCCGTAAAAGCTTGATTGAGCTTGTCGCCGGTCCAAAGATAGTTCTTGTAGTGCCAGGTAGACGGTCCGCGAGGATAGATGTTCATCTCAAAACTCGTGACAATGCCAAAATTGTGGCCAGCCCCTCGCATTGACCAAAAGAGGTCGGGATGGCTTGTGGCATTGACGCGAACTTCCGTACCGTTGGCGAGCACAACATTTAGCTGGCGGATGTTGTCTGAAACCATTCCATAGAGCCCCTCAAGACGTCCATGACCACCTCCAAGACCAGCGCCAGCGAGACCGACGCAATCACAAGCTCCGGTAGTAACTACGTAGCCTTTGTCCCAGAGATAGGCGTTGACTGGCCCACCACGATTGCCGCCTTGAAGCCAAACAGACTTCCCATCTGGTTGCACGGTGACTTGGGTCAGTTTACTCAGGCCTATCATCACACCGTTGAATCTTCCGAGGGTTGCGGTTGACCCATGACGAGTATTGTACGCCAAGAAGTCAATACCATGTTTGTTGCAGTATTTGATCCGTAAAGATGTTAGTCGTGATCAGGCTAAATAGAGAAGAAGAGACGTACCACTTTAGCAATATCCGATTCGTTGCCCACTTCAACAATCACCGGCACGGTGGGTGCTTCGAAAGTGTCCCATCTATGTGTTGCATTGCGATATGCGGGGTCGTTCGCTCCAAAGATGGAGGTTGACGGGGATAGCTGTGCGCCAAGCTCACGATGTATCTGAACGCTCAGGGTGTTGGCAGAAATGCTGTCACTGCCACGAGGTTGGGTGTGACCAGATACCAGGGGACCTGCAGCTACACTGCAACACAAGGCAAGACTGGCTGCTAATCCTGTCGAGATCTTCATCTTGTGTATAATATGCTTGCTAAGTCTCCAGTCTATCTAATGAAACAGGCACAACGGAGCAGATGATAAAACAGGAGAATAAGAAGAAGATATAAAACAATGGAATAAAGAAAAAAGAATTTTGAAATGGTACAGTGCACCATGAATTATATAAGACCCTGGCTGTGCCACCGCAGTATGAAACGAAAAAAAAAGGAGTCTGGAGAATCCCGTGAGTTTCCCGTGACAATAGGCTCAGCCGCCCACGGGTGCCTTCTAGAACTCCAAGGTTGGCGGTGATGACTGTGACTACGCCGCACATTTTAGACCCTTGGCTGTTTTTAAAAATAGCAGTAATATCTTTGCTTATTTGCTAAGATTTGATATTGTACTGTACTGTACGTTGTATGTTTACGAATTCTCACATTGGATTATACTTGTTCACTTTAATTTCCAGTATTCTACAAGCTTAGCGAGGAGTGCTTTTGTTTATACAGGCGTACTTGCCCTCTATAGCTAGAAATTAAGTTACTTTTTCACTTATTTCTTGAACTCATTTATTCCACTTACAGTCACTTTACAAAAGTAGCAAGCTGCTCGCGTGGCTACAATGATATCTCGGATATCTCGGGTATTTTACAGGGTATTCTATGTATAATTTGCTTATTCCCACCTATTCGGGGTTCGCGAAACGTTACTACTTTTGATAAAGACAGTATATCATGATTCTACATATAAAGCCACCCGCGTGTCGAGATCTCTGATAGCCGCGATGACTGAGACCATTCAGCCGCATCCTTCAGACAGTACCACGGTTGGCTGAGATGAGTGAGACTATGCCGCCTCTTTATACTCTTTTAAGGCTGGCTGTGATCCTTTGAGACCCCTAGCGGGGATGACTACAACGGCACGGCAATAACGTCGGAGTTATGCTTAACCAGAGCCGGAATTACGACATCAGCAATTAATGACCAATAAGAGAGGCGACGAGATAGAATCTGGAAAGATGCCACGTGGGAAGCGTGGTTATGTAGGGGTGCAGAGGTGTGGGAGGTGTAAAGGTTGCAGAGGTGCAGCGGCATTTATTTTTCCACCTGTGGGTCCGCTTACTGTACATAACCAGGCTTACAGAATGACTGCGCCTCATGAAGAGATTGGACGGATTAGCACGGCGGTGTGAGATGTGGAATGTACCTTCCGTAAATGGGAAGATACGATGATGCACGTCTTGCTGAGGCTCTGTTGCGGGAACTCGCGTACATATACGCTAAGCCTCGCTTAGACATTGGTACAGTAAGCAAGATTTGACCCACTTTATGTTGTATTACCTTATTTGGTTGGCGCGGTTGTAACGGCAGTAGTGGAGATGTGGATCGGGGATAATGGAGATAAGGTTGTGCCTGAATGTTCTTTCAATGGCTGCAGTTGAGTTCAAAACCATTGATTAGAAGAGATTCTTACTCTTATCAACAACTTACTCTTATCAAGACATTATCCGAATATCCCTCCTGCCCAGATCACCCCACTAAGCCTCCAAGGAAAAACAGACACCAGCACAACAACACCACTATCACGATAATTTCGGCACCATGGCAACCTACCTCATCACTGGAGCCAGCCGTGGCCTAGGCTTTGAAATGGTAAAGGCATTGCTGCAGAAGCCTACCAGCGAGGTTTCCACCATCTTCGCCACCATCCGCGGTAACCCTTCTCCGGCTCTGCAGGAAGTCATCGATCAATCTCAGGGTCGTGTGGTCACCGTCAAGCTTGAGGTATCCGACGATGCCAGCATTACCGCCGCCGCAAATGACGTCAAGGAGAAACTGGCTGGCCGTGGTCTCGACGTCCTCATTAACAATGCTGCCATTGCGAGCATGACACCTACCCCTCTAACCGAGGCAAAGACTTTGGAGAATGCATTCAAGGTTAATGTCGATGCTGTCCACAAGATCACCGTGGCATTCCTGCCGCTTCTCAGAGAAGGCACCAAGAAAACAGTGCTCAACGTGTAAGTAGTATATGCAAAGGTTAAGGTACATGATGGCTGATGTTCTTGAACAGGAGCTCCATTGTCGGATCCATTACACACACCAAGAAATTCATGATCTCTCCTGACCATGGCTACCGTATCTCCAAGGCCGCACTCAACTGCTTGACTTCCATCTTCGCCTGTGAATTGGAAGAAGAAGGCTTCACCTTTGTCGCCGTCTCTCCCGGTGTAAGTGTCCTAGTCCTAGTAACCCTTCATGTTAAAGCAGTTTGTCATGTGTGTTCTAGCTAACCCCAAATCAGTGGTGTCAAACGGACCAAGGTGGCCCATATGCGGACCTCGACGCCAAAACCGGCGCTAAAGCCGTGATCGAGGTCCTCGACAGGGACACCAAGTTGAATGGAAAGTTTGTTAATATCAAGGTAGCCGGCTGGGAGAATGCTTCTGGACTCCACCAGTACAATGGCGCGGATATTGAATGGTAGGAGAAGTGATGAATCCTTCTGCGTTTGTTAGAGTAGAGATTAGTATCATTGAATTCACGATGTCCTTTTGAAACTAGCCCTTGTACTACTTATAGTCTGTTTCTTGTGAAAAGGTAAAGAATATAGGGATAGATGTTCATAGTAATTGCTTATAATTCTAGATACTCTTATATCAAACTTTTAAGGTTTTAAATATTTCTATTATATGTTTCGTTTTTGCTTATATTAGATTAATAAAGTATTTAAAATATATTTTCTTTTCTTCTTCTCTCCTTAGAAACCTAATTCCCTTACTTTCTTTATACTCCCGAGAAGAATTTTATGTTAAGTGGAGTTATATCCAAGTTACTATATATAAGAATTTAAAATAGGATATGTAATTTGTTATTCGAATGAAAGAACTAGCTATAATCTCGGGAGAAATTAACTTCTTGGAAGATAATAAATACTAATCTTTTTTATATTTTAATACTTTTAAACTAGGTATATTATATAAAATAACTAGTAATCTATGGGTTTTAGTATATAACTTATAGATCTTATTATAAAACTACTTCGCGCGAACCCACTCTACATTTATAAGACAGAGCACTAGGAGAAGATATCCCTAGATCTATTTCTATTAGTTAGAAAACAACCTTTCCACTTTTCTAAACCATAGTACTCATCCATAACAGTTCGTCACATTTCTAGAAACCTCGCTCAAACCCTCAAATATCCCCAAACCAAGGACACCAAAACATCCCCCCCTCATCCCACCGACTCTTCACCCTCCTAATCTCCACAAAAGCCTCCTGCTCAAATATCTCACCCAGCCTCGTATGGGGCCTCATATTATTCAGCACCGTCCTAGGTTCACCCTTCCCATCGCTTCTTCTAACAACATCCTTAAACGCTATCGCAAAGTCCTCGGCTTTATCCCTCACCTCCGGTTTGGAGAAGCAAGTCATCGCAATACACGCCGTCCCTCTATCTCTCGTCCCAATAAACTCGCCTGGTTGTTTGACTTTCTCGGAAAAGGATGTGTCAAAGCGACTAAACGCCAACATCGTCCTATTAGCATCCTTGTTGTCAGATGTGAATGTCTGCCATAGATGAAAAGCTTCTTCGATTGCACTGGTGGAGATCTCTTGGAGGGCTGCGACGTTGATGTCTCTGTAGTCACCAGTCGTGTTTGGGGTTGCATCGTTGAGCTTCACGAATGGTTCGCTGACCGTCATCGCCATGCTCGCTTTTTCGACGAGTGGCCGTTCAAAGAGGATAGCTGTCTTCTTCTCTGCTTCCTGCTCGCTCCCAAAGTATGTGGATTCCAGGACTACTAACGGTGTACCAGACGCTGGCGTACCCGGCGGTGCATTGACACAAGCGAGTGCTACGATCAACTTTGGATCGAGATGCTGAAAGGAAATCAGGGCTTCGGCCGCAGCGCCTATCTCTTCGGCTGGGAATATAAGTCGACGGGTGACGAACTGGTTATTTTCCATCCTAAGACCGGACAGCGGATAGACTTTCATAGTGATGGAGACAACGACGCCGTATCCAAGACCAGCACCATTCAGCACCTTGAATAGGGACCCCTCTTCTCCCGCAGAGGTACGGTCTAGATCAAGAACCCTTCCATCGGCGGTGATGACTCGGAAGGACACGACGTTATCAACCGTCAAACCATGCAGGCCGATAAAATGATGCTGCAAATCCCGTCAAGTCAGCTCAGTATCTACATCTCCATCTTGCTACGTCCACCCGACTCAAAAAGGAACAAAAACAAAAACAAAAACAACTCACCCCACCACCACCAAGCACAAACCCGGCCATGCCCACCGCATTACTACTCGGAAGCACAGTATAGAAACCCCGCTCAGCAAGATACCTCAACACACTCCCCGCCCTTACCCCCCCACCAAACGTCACCGTCTGCCTCCCCTCATCCAATTCAATCCCATCGAACTTTTCAAGACTGAGATATAGATTATCTTTCGTAATAGGCACGAATGCAGCGTTCCCGCCTCCGGCCACCACGATGGTGAGATGGTGCGAATGCGCGTATTCCAGTGCTTGGATAATGTGTCCTTCATTCTCGGGGACGACGTGGAGTGCTGGTTTGGATACGTTGCTGTATGACCATCGTGAGAGGCTTTCTTCGATTGGGACGTGGGGATCAGAGGGTACTGCTGGGAAAGGGAAGGGTGGATTGGGGGCCATGGTGATTTTGGTGTGTGGCTCGGTGGTGAGTTGAGGGGGTAAACATTAGACTTGAAGGAAACAGAAGATTTGCACTACGTTATTGAAGTGTTATGTCATCCATAGCTGAATCCTCTTGATTGAGTATTCTGATGCACTTCTCTAAATGCAGAGTAAATCGAATATTGCTATGAGGCATGATCGCACGTTTCCGTTTACACCCAAAACACCGCTAAAGTGCAGATGCCGAGTCATCGGGAGGCAGGAGTGGATCGATATACATTTTAGGCGAATCCGTTTGCGTTATAGGACGATTCAAGCTTCTTCATCATTATCGTGATAAGCGGTCTATCGGAGTTGCATGTTCTTATTATCGAACATCCCATGCTGGGTGATTTGAATTCTACGCAGTCCCGGGGTTCAGCCGAAAACATTCTATGCAACGCTCTAACTATGTAAATTTAAATCAGAGAATACATAACATCTCCAGTATTAATTCTCTAGAGTATATATAGAGTAAGCGTATACGTAAAAGTACGATGTGTTTCTGTATATCCCCGGCCAAACCCCGGGCCAACGTACCTATCTCACTGATTTCCCCACAACCCCTGACAATCCCGCAGATGCGAACATAAGCGAGGGGTGCGAACGGTGTAAACACATCAGAGCCATATCATTGGTAGACCGCAACCTCCCTCCCCCTCACCCGAATGATTTTCTCCTCTGATTCTCCTCTATCTTCAATTCCTTTTTTTTTCAATTGGCTTCAACTGCTAAATTCATCACCAACCTCATGGCTCACGCATTCAATTCCACCCTCCTGGGACATCTCCCCACGGCAGCCACAATCCAAACCCACCTCAACCAAAATGTCCATTCCCTCACCTCCTTCCTCCGCTCCATCCCCCCCTCAACCTACACATCCCTCTTCGGGATCCTCACCCTCCTCTACCTATCCTACAAATGGGCGCTCCCAAAACCCATCCCAGGAATCCCTTACCACAAAGCATCCATCAAACGACTCCTCGGCGACGTTAGCTCAATGGTCTCCCACATCTCCCTCACACAAGAAATCCACACCTGGATGTCCGCGCAGAACACGACTTTAAACTCGCCCATCATCCAACTCTTCACACGCCCCTTCGGACCCCCCTGCGTCGTCGTGACCGACTACCTCGAAGCGCAAGACATCCTCGTGCACCGGACGAAAGAATTCGACCGTTCGAAGTTCATCGCTGATGTCTCAGGCGGGATCGTATCAAAGAGCCATTTCGTGATGCAGACCAATGATGAGTTTAGGAAGCATAGAAAGTGGGTGCAGGGTATCATGGCGACGGGGTTCTTGCAGGATATCGCGGCGCCGTATATGTATGAAGCAGGCCAGGATTTATTGCAATTATGGGAGCAGAAAGCGCGGTTAGCGAAAGGGCGAGCGTTCGCGGCGGCGCATGATGTGCATTGTACGACTATGGATGCCGTCTGGCCGATTGTATTTGGCGCCGATCCGGGGAATAGTAATACGAAAGCGCAACTGCGACTCTTCGACACCATCACGGAGGTCGATCTCCCTTCCAGTCTCGAGGAGGAGGCCGTCTTACCACGCGCCCCGCATCCGGAGATGGTGCAGAGTTTTTTGAATCTGATGCATAGCGTGGAGGCGTGTATCAAGTCTCCCATGCCGGTGCTGTCGCATTGGTTACTACGCCAGACGGCAGCGTTGAAGAAGTCTATAAGGAATAAGAATGAGCTTATAAGTAGGGAGATTGAGAAGGCTGTTGTGCGGGCGAAGAGCACTTCTGCGGCGAACAAGGAAGTGAAGTGTGCTGTGGATGATATCGTGAGGAGGGAGATGAGGTTAGCCGAGAAGGAAAATAGAACCCCTGAGTTTGGCTCGCAGGGGATGTCGGATGAGGTATGTATATTTACACCACACTATCACCTCCTTTTCATCTATTTTCTTATCATTCCACCTCCTCCCTTCATTCCATTCTCCCCATATAAACCCCACTAACACCCCCCCAGATCCTCGGCTTCATAATCGGCGCCCAAGACACAACCGCCACATCCGTAACCTGGGCCCTCAAATACCTCACCGACAACCCCACCATCCAATCCAAACTCCGCTCCGAATTACGAGCAGGCCACGCCGACGCAACAGCCGAAAAACGCATGCCGACCTTCGACGAGATAACCCAAACACAAATCCACTACCGCGACGCCGTAATCGAGGAGATCTTCCGATGTTCGCAGACTGAAGCTTCAGCTGTTCGTACCGCGGTGGTTGACACCGAGATCCTAGGCCACTTCATCCCGAAAGGGACGGAAGTCTTTCTCATGGGCAACGGCCCCAGCTTTCTTTCTCCGGAATTCAAAATCGAAGATTCGCTACGCACCAAGTTAGGACTAGAGTCCAAAGGCAAGGTCGGAGTATGGAACCACGCAGATATGGGGTCCTTCAACCCAGAACGATGGATGGTTTCCGGCCCAGGGGGCAAGATGGTGTTTGATGCCGCTGCGGGACCGATGTTGACATTTGGACTGGGTGAAAGGGGGTGCTATGGAAGGAGAATGGCGTATTTGCAGATGAGACAGTTGTTGTCGTTGATTGTGTGGAGGTTTGAACTTTTTCCGTGTCCCGAGGGGTTGAGTGGGTATGCGGCTTCGGATAAGATGGCGCATTCGCCGCAGTTGTGTTATATTCGACCGGCGAAGATTGTGTATTGAGGAGTGGAATAGAGAATGTTGTGGCTTTTGAAGATTTTATACTGAAGAATGTACGATATAACCTCATGGTTCTCCTACAACTTCGCCTTTTCTAATAGTATGAGGTTGTGAATAGATTGGTGAATAGGGGGTACGTTCGCTTAGCTTAGTAAATAAGTCCAAGGCGGGAGTTTCCTGTTCGGGGATCAACTAAACTCTCATCCGAGTATAAATAATAGCTAGCATTTATAAACTTTTCAATCTCAGCCTTATTCTGGAATTGTCCTTGTGCAAGCAAAGAGAGAGAGAATGCTGTATTCAAGTTATGCAATGAGGTAATACCAGTGCTAATGCAAATGCAAATTCATGCTTTTCCAGGTTCATTCGTTTCTAGGTATTCCCATTCCCCTTACCCTTCACTCTTCCATTCCAACCAAATCCCATCCTCACAGCCATCCCCGCCAACACTCTCCTCACAACCTGACCCAACTTAACCCAGACCCAGAGTCTCACTACAACATCACAACACCAACCCCACTCCCCGCCTCATCAATATTATTCCTCGCGTCCACACCCCCCGCAATGGGATTGGCATTATAATTATAAAGATAATAATGCAACTGTCCATCACCGCCACCAAACTTCTGCTGGTCCAAGAACAAGGCGTTGTCTTGTAGCGTTAGGGCGTTGAAGACGTCGAATTTGTATTTCTTGGCGAGGATCAGTGCGTCGTTGATGAGAGCGTTGAGGCGGGTCTTGAGGTCTTCGCGTGAAAAGTCTGGGAAGAAGACGGTTTCGGTGGCGTAGTAGAAGAGGTAGGCTGCGCGGACGTTGGTGTGGATTGGGTTGTTGATGACGGAGGATTCGAGACAGTAGAAGGAGAAGAAGTCGTAGATAGATTTTGTTTGAGGGTCCTTGGGAGAGGTGTTAGTTTTTATGAATTTCGATTCCGATTCCGATCCCGAATTTTGATCTTGATTTGGGGTAAGAGAGTAAAATAGGATGAGACTTACCTCTACGACATATGACCAGACGACCTGCTCCTCAAACTCTTTTGGTTTATGAAGAAGCCAATGTTCAATTTCTTCCTTACTGAATTCAGGGGACATATCGAATCTTTTCAAATACCGGGTAAGTAAATCATGAACAGCATCAATATCCTTATGCTCCATCGCTCGTAGTCCCTTTGTGGCAGTATGATCCGGCAATTGGTATTTTCGGACTTGGTATGATGGTTTGCTGCCCTTCGGTAAGGGACTGAATCCAACATCATGTAATTTCTGCCAATCTATGGATCTGTGAAAGTATCTGCATGTACTGATTGGTTTTGGTAATACGACTCCGGCGGTGTAGATGGCTTGGAAAACACCTTCCAGGTAGCATCTTCGGGTAATTTCTTTGATCAGCACTGGAGTGAGTCTTTTTGAGCGGAGTTTTTTGTGGACGACGAGAAAATTGACTTCGGATGCCTTCAGGACTTTATCTCGAACTCTCAAGTCGACGGGAATAGCTGATATGAAAGCTACGAGTTTACGGGATTGGGTAGCACGTAATCCAACATGCCAATCCTTTTTCCATCCTGGGGAACGAAGGGCCCTGAAATAGTCAGCACAGAATCAGAAATCTGCATAGAAAAAGCATACCATTTAAGAAAAGACTTCGAGTAATTAAACCGAAACATAGCCTCATCATCCTCAACATAATGCCCATAAAGCAACTCAAAAACCTCCTTCAACTCCTCCTCATCCAACAGATCCATCGTAACCCACTCAAAGCCATCCGCCATAGGATACGGTTCCTTCCGCACTTGCTCAATATCAATCTCCTTAAACGGACCCTCCTTCTCAATCTTCTCCTTATCCCCCAGCTTCCCCACGGGCTGCGTCTGCCAGAACTTATATCCCGCCATATCCTTCACATTCTTCCCACTCGACGCCAATCCCGAGAGAATCTCCTCCAAGCTCAACTTCTTGAACTCCTCCGCCATCTTCGCGTCGTCTTTACCACCCGCGCTCAATTCCTGTGCCAGCCCAGGGTTCATCTTGAGGATATCCTGAATCTGCGCTTTACTTAGCGACCCGATGGCTTTCGAAGCGTCGGCTCTTGGATCGGCAGAAGCTGAAGCTGAAGATTCGCCTTTGGTCGTAGCGCTGGTAAGGGCGGCCTTTATGCGCTTCCTCTTGGATTTCTTCTTTTTCGCTGCGGAGCTGGCAGCTGGGGTTCCCTCTGCGACGGGTTCCTCTTCTTCGTCGTCATTTTCGGATTCGCCTTGCGCCGTGGCTGCGTTTTCTTCAATCACTTCTTTGGCTGCTTCGCGCGAGCTGGCCTTGTCCTCGAGTTTGGAGTTGTCGGCCATTGTGGGGGAATTTCTAGGTTGGAGGGTGATGGATGTTGGGGATGAGGTGTGGGTGGATTCTGTGAAGCTGGAGGTTCAAGTGGGATGGCGGGGTTCTGGTTGTTGTACCCATGTTTCAACATTCGATTTGATTGGCTCGTGCGTAGCTCTCCCAATTTTGTCACGGAAGCATTGAATGTTTACTGGTAAATTTGCAATTTGCAATTCGACAATGAATGCGAATTTTGCATATTAATACATAAGGAGAAAAACTTCCCTTCCTTCCTCTATCTCATACACAAAAGTACATTGCATGGCTGTAGTAGGCGTCTGGCTCAAAACTACTTGGAAAACCATACACCAATAAATGAGAATAATCGCATAGGTACCATTTCATGGATGCAGCGATGGATGCGCGTCACACAATACCGAGTTTGTAAAGTGACATAAAATGGCGGGAGTCAGGGATAGGTGCACATTAACATAGGTAGTACAAGTAAACGAACAACCATCCCTCTACTCGAGTAGGATTAATCCAAACTCCAAAAGGTATCTACACTCTACACCGGCAAAACACCACCTTCATCAAGTCCAAACGCCTTCAACGCGGCCAGAGAAACGGTCGCATACGTCAAAACCCGATTATGTTCTACAAAACCGTCAATCTCCATCACAACCAGAAAAAAGAAGAGTAGATAGGAAATAGAGTACTCACCACCATACGCCACAATTTCCTCTCGTATAATCCTATCCTCCCCAGTCTTCCAGGTACTGATAAAAGCTCCATCCCCCATCTCAATTGTATTCCTCTTCTTCATACTCTCCAATAGAGATATTTCCATTCCACCGTCAGTCGTAGCGTTAGCAGCAGCAGCGAATAAGCCATCAGAGTGGAACCATGGGATATCATAGTCATCCTTCGCGTGCAAGATGAAAAGCCGTAATTTCTTACTCACACGCACAAAGTTTGCGAGACGAGTGGCGGTGGGCCAGGGATCAACCACAAAATTGTTGAACAATTTGAGTAAAGTTGGGGATCTCTTCAATGGCGATAACACAGGGAGGAGTCCAGCGATTGCATAATCAGGAAGGAGTTCGGGGATAGATGTGAATCCCGATATCAAGACCACGCCCGCGAACTCGATGGATTTCAGTGCGTAGTGTTCTGCGACGGCGGTACTTACTGCTGTGCCTAGACTATGACCTAGAATGACGATTCTATCAGATGGGACTTTGGCGATGTTCAATGCCCAGTCTACGGCTGCGATGCCGTCGATTATGAGGCCTGATTCGGTGGGTGTCCCTGTGGAGTGACCGAAGCCGCGGTAGTCCAGGCCGAGGATGTGAATTTTGGATGTGCTTCCATCGGATAGAGAACGGTAGCTGTCAGTTCGCCAGCCTTGGGCTACGGTGCCGGCGTTCTTTGGGGATGGTTAGTGATGTGTTGATATGCACATTCGGAAAGAAGGAGATGCAAATACCCCGTGGACTAAGATGTATAAGCAGATGAACAGGTGAACAACAAAAAGAAAGAATAGTGAGAATAACATACAGTTTATAATCAGCCTGGAAGCCGGATCATCACGCAAAAGCTGGAACGCCTTTGTACGAGTGATGTCTTCTCCGGATGGTTGACTCAATATAGCAGCCTCATGCTTAGCATATAAACCTAAGGGCATAACATGCCACGCATACAAGACCTCATTGTCCGGAGTCGTGAAATTGAATGGGGTGATTTGGTTTTCTTTCCTTATCAGAATGTGGTCAAGACACAAAAAAGGTGGCAAGGGACGTACTCGCAAATCCCCATTGTTCCGGTTTGCTAATATCTTGCCACCATGCTGTGTGGAACTTGTGGCAGTACAAGATGCTATTCCGAGTTAGCCGCTCAGTATCATGATGAAATTTTGACGTTGGGGGATTTACTGTCTTTGCAACCAGGGATTTGTGAAGGATATGAGGGCAAAGATGTAGAAAGAAGTTCCGAGTAACAGAGTCCAGTAGGCTTTCTTGAATATGGGTGCAATAGCTGGAGATGGCATCTCAGCGGACACTAGCGACTGAATGCAGCATGTTAGGTCAACATCGACGGCAAACTCCGGGTTATGAGAGTGATCAGAAACGAGGGCATAACCTTACTGGAAAGATGAGACGGCGAACTTCCTAAAAGTAGTAAGAATAGATTGAAGTCTCACTGACCCTCCCGAATAGGTTGGAGGGATGAGTTTGGAGAGAACGAGATTAGGTGACGTGACTCTCCCAGGCGGAGGCTCCAGTGGTTGCAGGGGGAGGGGCATCTCATGAGGAAGGTTATGAGAGGGAACTTTCACACCACATGTGTAGATTGCGCAACAATATCGTGAACATTCTATTCAATTACTGTCAAAAGTTCGAACAATTGAGTTGACGTGGTTTTTGTTGACGTGGTTTTTGTTGACGTGATTTTTGTTGCCCTAGAAGTACTGATACGGGAGTAATTGTACCAAGGAATCGGCTAGAAATCACCGCCACCAATTGCTGGTGTCATATATTCTCATCCCTAGGTATCTGACTACCTACCTAGGTCGGTAGCTGGGTACTTGCAGGCGTACTTCGTACTTGCCCATGACCTGAGCGAAGCTCTCCACCAAGTATCCACGAACCTTCACAACCTTCCACGAACCTTCACAACCTTCCACAATCCACAATCCACCCATTCCCATTCCCATTCCCATTCCCATTCTCATTTTTGGGGCGTGCAATACATTTGGAATATTGAGAAAGGTTTAGGGTTAATAAAAGTCCACGACTCAACCTCCAGACGGGGCTGCAGGTGTTGCTACGCCATCAAGACTCGAGCTGTGTCAAAAGTTCCTGATCTTCCAAAAACCCACATCCTCAAGCAGGGAGCGGTGCGTTGCCGTGCGGTGCAGGCGTAGGTACTTTACACCACCGCGAAAACGAAAACGAAAACGCGTCGTCCGGCCACCACCCACCACCCACCACCAATCTCGCTGTCGACCAGCAAGACTTGCACCGAATCCGCAATCATGGAGGGGAGAAAGAGGAAACTTCCCTCGCGCGGCACCAGAGCTGAGCCGGCCAGCAAGAAACGAGCGGCATCCGCATCGACATCCAATACCCCAGAACAGCGACAAACTCCAACACCAGTCGTAGCAGCTCCCTCGCCCGTCGTGGAAGAGAAGGAGACTCTGCCCAAATCCATCGCACCCGGTCAACCATTACCCACCGTCGACGAGCCACAGCCGAATAACCTGTCTTCGAAAGACTTCCAATCCGTCTCCGAGAGGTAAGCTCTCGCTCGAGCACTATCTCCAACTGCTGGAGTCTTGTATACGTGAATTGCACACTGACTCTATACTTGTGACAGCGGCGTTTTATTGGACTCCCTCCAACGATCACGGCAGAAATGGATCACCGAAGGCATATTCGAGAAATACTGGACCAAGACTCTAAAGAAGAAAGGATGGGAAGAACCTCCGAACAATCCCTCCAAGGACACCATGACCAAGTTAGGACCATGTACGATAGTGGTAGAACCACACGCTTTCGAGGCCATCATGTATACGGTGAAGGATCCACATCAACCAGTGTTCATAAAAGATACTCCTATGGCTCGTCCGCCAGTGATTCAATATGGGCCTCCAAATGGCATGATGCCTCCTCCAGCGCCTACCCCTCCTCCACAACAAAGCCAATTCCATATACCACAACCATCCGTGAAACCCTCGACTAGTGGTGCAGAGACATTCCAGACTACGATGAGCCCCGCCCCTACGCCAAACAGCTTTCAACCTTCCCCGCATCCAAATGTGCAATCACGACCTCCCCAAAATGGACAAGCGACTCCCCGGCAACCACAGAACCCCCCAAACGCTGAGGCTGGGCCTGATATGACGGAAGCAAAGAAAGACCCCGTCATACAAATGCTGGCAGAAAGAGCCTCGAGCAATCCCGAATTAAAAGCACTCATGAAAATTGTCGCACAAGGAAATGCATCACCAGAAGAGCTACAAAAATTCCAAAGTCACATCAATGATCTAACACGATTGCAAAAAGCTCGACAAGCTGCTGCAATACCACATCCAACCACGATGCAATCGCCAGCACCTTCAGGACCGGCAACCCCTCAAGGCAACCAGATATCTCGACCAAGCCCGGCACCAACCGTCCGTGCAATGCCCACCCCACCACCACCAAAACCTGTCCCTCAGCCTCAAGCCCTACGCTCAAAGGGCCCAGTACCACCAGCGAAAGGAGATGTTACGGGTATAGTTTTCGAATTTGTCGGTGGAAATGGCGACCGTTATCTCTTTCCCAAATTTAGTATTCTCGAACCTAGGGCCCCGGATCCTTACACGCGAGAATCTCTAGTCATCGTTTCTTTTCTCATCGCACGTAAAGGAAGTAGTAGTGATTCTCCAACCTACGATCCGAATCTGGATTACTACCAACCAATCACCATCCGTCTTTACGCGGCGGTCAAATATATAGAAACGCTGCAAAGGGTTGTTGCGCCACCTGAGGAGGTTAGGAGGTATATGGAGGATGTTATGGAGAATATGACGAGGGCGGAGTATGTCCTTCTTGCTATGCGGTTACCAAGGGATAAAGGGGAACCAGCTTCCACGACGACGCAGGATAGGGAGAAGACTGAGGTCGTGCAAGCCGAAAAGGCCGTCAACACGGAAGAGCAAGTCCTTTGGGCTACGACAAATAGTACACCACCGGTGACAAAAGTCATCAGTAAGACCAAGAGTCCTGTTGCGACACAGCAGGATAAGTACCAGTGTTTTATCAATACCATTGCTTCGACGAGTTGAGTTCGCCATTGGGTTTGGGTTTTGAGGGGGTGGTGTTTTGGGAACCATACGAAGCTGTTGGGAAAGATGTTAGGATTGGTTTAATTTTTCATATTCATTTTTCCTCTTTTTCACTTCTTTTCCACTCTTTCTTCCTTTTTTGATGGGTCTGAGGAAGTTTTTTGGGGTTTTGTGTGTGGGTTTCATGAATGATGGGAAGAATGGAAGGATGGGTTTTTGTTATGGAGTCATATGGAGGTTTCAGGATCAGGCCTTCGAGCCGAGGATTGATGGGTATTCGATTTGATTTGGGATGTTCTTGGAGATTGCGGGTGTGGGGTTTAAGCGTGATGGGACGGGTGATGGGTGATGGGTGAGATGGAAAGGAGAGAGAAGCTTCTTGAGATGTATTGTATTGTATAGAGAAGGATCAATCTTTTGGTGATTTGGAAATTCTGATGGATGTGTGAGTGCGTGTGTGAGTGATGTCTGAGTGATGTCTGAGTGAGAGGTGTCTATGAGTTAAGAAGTAGGGATTTGGATAGTGGTTCCACTGTGTTATTGTGTTTTACTATATGGTTCGGCTTTTGAGCTTTGGGGATGGTGAAAGATATGATGTTGATTAAGGATGTGAGGATGTGAGGATGTGATACTAATATCGTTATACAGTACGGAATTCTTAAGGCTGTTGTTCTGTTGGTTGCGTGCTTGAGTATTCACTTAGGTAACCTGAGCTAAGCCACAGTACTTGTAGGGTAGAAGTACGAGTACAGCCCCTTTGCAAAAGTATCAAGAATCTAGGGTAGGTATCTTACTAGTTTGTCGCAGAGTATTTTACAAGGTACTCGTATTTTGTATGTGAATTGCCTATTCCTACTCGTACAGTTTCTACCTAGGTACTCGCTGGTGCTCGTAGGGTCGCGAAACACTACTTTTTGCGCAGGGGGGCTGTACGTACGTAATTATCAACTAATCAGCTACCTACTTAACCCCACCGCACCGCCACACCTCGGCTTGAACTCGAGATCGTGACGCCACATTGTGATAAGCCAGTCCAGTCCAGTATCTACGTACCCGAATATAAATCTATCACCAATCTTACCTCTGACCCACTAAATAACCCCAAAAAGTCCAGTACATCTCCCTCTTCCTCTTCCCCTCCCCTTTCCAACCCTCAATTATCCCTTAAATACATCTAACATCCCCCCTCAAACAACAGAAAAAGCAAAAGTAAAAGAGGCGGAAAGAGAAATGGTCCCTAAAATCAGACCCTCCGTCGCGGAGATTCTAAGCCATGAAGCGTACCCTGATACGACATGGGAGCTTACACCCACGAGAAGTGGACGGTTCCCTGCTGCGGAGGGGAGGGATGGACCGGTGATGATTGATTGGGAGGTTCATGGGAGGGGGGAGGTGTTGCTTGTTGTGAGTTCTTTTTTTCTGTGTTTTTCTTTTTGTTTTATGTGATGGGTTTTTTGTGATTGGGGGAATGGGGTGATGAGAGGAAGAGGGGGTGAGATGTTGGGGAGAAGATGGCTAATTCTTTTGTTTTTTGGAAGTGGATTATGGGGTTGGGTACTATTAAGGTATGTGAGGGTCATGAGGGGGGTGTGTATAGAAGTGAGGATTAGGCTAATGATGGAGAATTAGACGGCGTGGCAGAGGCAGACGAAGGAGTTTGGTCATGATCAGGGGGATAAGTATTCGTCTCTTATTTTTGATAATAGAGGTATGTGTGTGATGAGCTAGCTTCATGAGTCTGAAGTGAACTTCCGCCATTCATCTTTTCAAAATCAGTAAAAGATTTCATCACACAATCGAACTCTCATACATGACCCCCATCATCTCACAGAATGAGAAAAGTCCCACTAATAAACTGTCTCAGGAATGGGCAAATCCGATAAACCCCTCTGCCGCTACTCCACCTCCCAAATGGCACAAGACCTCATCGATCTCCTCAACCACCTGGGCTGGACCTCTCCCCGCTCTCTAAACGTCTCAGGCGTCTCCATGGGCGGCATGATAGCCCAAGAACTCGCCCTCCTCATCCCGGAACGAATCAACTCCCTAAACCTCATCTCCACGGCAGCAGCTATAGAAAACACCACGACCTGGCTCGAAAACGTCTGGGCGCGGGCGAACATGTTCATCCCGAAATCTCTCGATGTCACTTTAAAGGATGCGGCGCTGAGGTTATTCAGTGATGAGTGGTTAGACGCACCAGACGACACCGTCGTCCCCACCTCCAGCACACCCGGTGTCGTCCTCCCCCCCTCGGGCTCCTACGCCATCTTCGCAACGAACTACGAGCGCTTCTGCGCACAGGAACTTGAGAAGCGCGCTCGAAAGGGGGAGTTCACGAAGTTAGGCTTTGTGCTCCAGGCTATTGCCGCGGGGTGGCATCATAAGAGTGCGGCGCAATTAAAAGAGCTGGGTGATCGCGTGGGACGCGAACGGATTTGTGTGATGCATGGGACGAGGGATAATATGATTGATGTTAAGCTGGGGAGGAAGTTGATTGGGATGTTGAATCCTGGTCGCGTGGAGATTGTGGAGGGGAGGGGACATGTTTTTATGCTTGAGGAGTGGAGGTGGCATAATAATGTTGTGAGGGAGGGGGTGGAGAGGGGGGTGAGGTTGAATGAGGGGGGCGTGTGAGGGGGGTTTGGTGAGTGGGTTTTTTCCTTGGGTTTTGTGAATGGGTAGAGGGGTGATGGTTTTTGGGGGGTTTAGATGTAGAGATACTAGATTTCACTTGTATAGTTGGTTTTTCTTGAACTGTGAAGTTGAAATGTACTTCTCATCCCTCATCCCTCCTTTTTCCTACTTATATCTGCTTCTTTCTCTCTAGTAACATACAACAAGTAATCTTACTATACCAAACATACCCAGTCACCACTCAATCATCAACTTTTCCAACTACAGCTATCTAAGCATCTCAGGAGTTCCCACCCCCCATAAAAAGCATACGGTCTTTGTCTTTTCTTAACACTTCTTTACATCCTTTCCTCGTATATACTTGGAGCTGGTGGTGGAGTATAAAGCATGAATTACGGATACTAGGATATAATAAGAAGAGCCGCTGAGATGAGTGAGGAGTTTTAGTGTTCGAGATAATGAGGAGTTGGAGGATATTTTCTGTTTCTTTTTGATTTCTTTTTTGTGATTTTTTGTGATTTTTTTGAGAAGAGGTTGGGTTTGAGATTGTGTTTCCTGGAATGAGGGGGTGATAGCCTGATAGGGAATGAGTAGGAGGATGAGAGAAGGATGAGGGTAGGGAATATATAGGGATGAGGATGGATGGGGTTGGGAAATTATGAGTGTGTGGTTAATAAGGTGAATGTAATAACGAGTGTGTATAGTAGAATAGAAGTAATAACCTTTAGGGCCTGTTTAGCTCGTATAAGTCGGACGTGAATATTAGGTGCAAATTCGAAACTTTACCACTGTTTCTATAACCCCAAGACCCTATACATATCTTTCTTGTTTTGTATACAATTTATACTAACCTAACGAAACAAATATACTACCATTTAGCTTATCGTATAAGTTTTTTTAGGTTTTATATATATTTATTAATTTTGTAAAGGAATCCCTGCTTAGTAGTATCGCACCCTTGCCTCCCCCCACCCCCTAACCCCCCACATCCTACATCCTATGTTTCCTAGTATATCTTCTATAATAACAATAAAGGCACGAAAACTCGGCTAATTTATAGATACATATAACGTAAAGGCGTGATATAGTAGACAGGGGATACGTACTCTACTATTACTCTAACAGGGACGCTATATTAGTAGCAAAGGCAGGGGGGTTAGGGAGGGGGTAGTACTGTAGAGGGGTAGATTTGAATACTAGTAGGCTATAGTATAGTAGTAGAACGATAAATCGAAGGATATGCGAGCGTGTATAAGAAATCGTTGGGGTTTTAGGTCTTATAACTTTTATATCTTTAATTTGGTAGTGTATATCTAAAAAGAAGTGCAAATAGATATGCATCTAATTGATAATAAATTTATAATTTAGGGTATGTTTAGCTCGTGTAATTTAGAGATTTATACTATATAAAAAGATTTACTTTTTATTTATTTATTTCTATTTAACGTCTAGCGAATACAACTAGCCGACTTGTAGCTAGGTTCTAGAATAGCCCTCAGTAGAGCAAAAGACGCTGGGGGGGTGCCCCAGATGCCGGGGGGTGTAGATAAGAGACTATTCTACAGGTGACAGAGAAGAAGGAGGGCCCGCTTTTGGGCCAACCCCAAAGTGAACAGGGTAACTAGAAAGAAGTAGTATAGGAACTAGTCGGAGGCCGGCCGTATAGGGCAGATCTCTGAGTAGAACTTAGATTTATAGAAGAGCTCTCTAAAGAGCTTCTCCGAGAAGGGACTAAAGAGAAGGGAGGGGTCGCGTTTAGCTTTCGCTATAAGTCTCGGGGTTTCTCGCTTAACTATTCGGTAGAATAGGAGGTGAAATTGTATCTTATTCTTGCCGCAAGTGTAATTACTTGTATCGCGGAGGGTGTCGTAGTATTAGAACCGTATATAGTATAAGGTAAAGTCCCCGTGACCAGTTCTAGCCGCTATAAATCGACCGAGTACCTCGCGAGGGAGTTTGAGGGAACGGGGCCTTAGAACCCAATTTATGACCCCTAGGCGCTTATATAGTAGGGGAAGAGTAGTCCGCCAAAGATTATTAGCTAGGCTAGAGCACCCCTCCTTAACATATCTCTTAAGCGAGGCTGTACAGAGTAGAGGGGGGTTTTCTAGAGCGGAGCAGGCGGCGACGCCGGTAGCGCTGTTGGCAACCTAGTTCCCGTGTATCCTAATATAACTCGGGCACTAGCGGATTAAGATCTTGCCGGGGTACTATTATATAAGGTCGTAGACTCTATTAAAGACCTCCTGTGAGGTTCTAACTGTGACAGACGTGCTTCTGGACAGTCGGAACAAACAACACTCTATTCTTAGGACTAAAGACGAGGAGAGAAGGAGAGCTCGAGAGAGCTGGGAACTAAATACAGGTCGCGCACGCTAGTACTAGCGCGCCTCGCTAAGCGAGCATGTGACATCCAGCCCTCGTGACCATAACCGTCACACTAACCGAGCGAAAGGTAAGCTAAAGAGAAGCTTCTAGGTTATTAAGACAGACCTAACACCGACGGGACGTCGCCTAGGCGGGGGATTTAATAGCGAGTTTAATACCGAGGAGGGTAGCCCTAGCCTCGGCGTCGTAGATCTCTAGGGTCGGGCTAAAAGGGTACGACTTTATGTTTAGTACAGAGTTACCTCGTGTGAGGTAAACCCTACTACTAGTGTTCTTATTATCTAATCTAGAGCCGTCTATATATACGACTATATTAGAGGGAGGGATAGTACTAAGGAACTCTAGGAAGCGTTCCCTATAGAGGTCCTTGTCCCCTCTAGTAGTTAGACCCCCAATAGTGATTAAGCGTTCCTCGCGGTCAAAGCTACGGGTCTAAAGGGGGTCCTATATCGGGTCTATTGTCTTAGATAGAGGGAGAACTCTTCTATCCCTATATAAAAGCCTAGCGTTAGGACAGGGCGAGTTAGTACAGCGTCGAAGAGGATGGTACTAGTTAAGGCAACGAGTTCTAGCGACTAGAGCCTCACTTCGCTCTATAAGAGAGATCTCCGGAGAGAGTAGTCCCGATTCTAGGAGTAGAACCGAGGAGGGCGTAGTTTTATAAACAGGTAGAATAACTCTAGTACACTTGTGTATAAGTAGTAAGAGGAGTTCGATATACTTATTAATCCGGTTATTAACGTATTAAGAGTTCGAGCCTCTAGTACAAGTACGTCCTGGGAACCAGGTCTCGTAGCCAAAGTAGGCGATAGATAGTATATACGCGGTAGCAGCCTACTTAAGGAGGTACGGAGGAGAGCCGCGTACTGTGTTTATTGTACTCTTTAGCGCTTGAGCTACTAGAGTAGCTTTCCCCGCTATCCGCTTAACATAACCAAAGAAAGAGAGCCTAGGGTCGAAAAATATCCTAAGCTAGCGGAGCTCCTTTGTAGGATAGATAGCCTTAGTACTAACTATAATAGGTAGGGGCTGTCGGATCCTACGCCCCCTCTGTTTTCTCTTACGAGAGAAGTAGATTAGCTCGGATTTGTCGCTATCGAAGGTAATACCTTTATCCGTCCCCTATTGTAGAAGGGAGGAGACTTATATAGAGAGAGTCTTAACGTTCTCCGCTTTACTTAAGCTTATAGTAAGGAGAGCGACATCGTCTGGGTATCTAAAGCGTTGAAGGACTAGGAAGGGGCCAAGGTTAGAGGAGAAAAGAGGTTGTATATAGAGTATAAAGAGAATCGGAGAGATCGGGGACCCCTACGGTAGACCACACTTTAGCCCTATATTGTCAGGGTGGGGTATTGATTAGATTGTCCGCAAGGAGAGAAGGAGAGAACTCCTCGCGGTGGAACTAACTAAATAGCTACGGAATACCGAATACCCCTATTCACTCAAGCGAATCCATTCACTATAAAACTCGAAATCGAACCTTTACACTTAGTTATTATATTCTACTTAAAATATATACTAATTCGAAATCTATATTCGATTATATTACTAAATTAGAAACTATAAAAGAGAAAAGGCTAATAATTAATATAATATACTTATATAATATATTTAAAATAAAATATATTAATAATATCTTCTTAATAGAGGGGAAGGATAATCTAGCTAATTCGGTAACTAAACTAAAGTTAAATAGAATCTTAAAACAACAAATTAATATAAACTATATTAAGATTAATAGAGTCGGATAGGTATAAAGGGACTAAGAGCGTACTATTTTATTATTATTTTATTATTGTTTTTACAGTTATTTATAGAGTTATTTTGTACTTTGTTATTTACTGTTTTTCGGCTATTTTAACTACCTTTTGCTTATATTCAGGTTCACGTAGGAGGTGGATATGTTATTTGGGTCAAACAGCCGCCCTGGGGCACTTGTGAGGCTATTCGCACCTCATCAAGTGGAGCCCAGGCTGCCAAGCGCTCAATTAAGGCCTATCTCACTATCTAATTCTGGTGGCTAGCTTGGGGATGGTGAAGGGTAAATAAGAAAACTGCTCCTGAGAGCGTGCAACAACAATCCTACAATCAGTGGATTTGTTGTTGGTGTTGTGGACAAGTGATCTAAGAGATCAAACGATATATGCAAGCTTGCTTAGTCACCCTCAATACGCAAAACACATCCTATAAAGTACTCCTAGTATTACGATATATCCACCACTTTTATCACGTGAATATCGGAAAGCTTAGCATATATAAGTACTTATAGCTAGTACTCGTCCTTTCTATAACATCAATCAATCAACTATTATACCAACTTTTATATACTTTTGTTACTACTGTTTTGACCATTATTTACGAGTATCTCTCGTACCAACACTTAGAGAAGTGAAGCTAGCTAGACATCCCAGCGCCCAGTCACGTCAAACAGCAGATGACTGTAGCGATAGTATCCAAAGCAGACCTGTCCTCAAACTCAACAAGAATGAGCTAGAATTACCAGCACTCTACTCGTATTCCCGTATCTATTCCTCATCACCATCTGACATCTTTATAACCCCCCATATCTATCCACCTCTACCAAAACCATACATTCAAACATCTCTAGCAACCGATCCCCCCCAGCTTCGAATTCCAACATAACCACCCATCTACCCCTTCCCTTTCTCCCCTGGTCCCTCAAATACCACGGTTCCGATGTAGCAAGTAGTCAACTCACCATCGGTCGTCGCAACAGGGGGACTAGTATGGAATTTCAGGTCGGAAGAGAGGAATTTCGTACACCACTGTTTTCAATCAGTCATCAGCCTCAAATATCCCTTGATATCAAGATACAGAAAAAGGGAAATTGAAAAAAAAAGGTGGGAGGGAAGGAAGGAAGAGGATGGATATACATACCGTCGTCTCCTTAGTCCTCGCCTGCACAATGACATTCCGCCACGTAAAGGGGCCCCAATCCCACTTGCCAAGTTCTTGCAACTCAATCGCCAAAATCGCATGCGTATACGTCCCATTCCCCCCTCCAATCCCCGAATCATACGTCAAGCTCCCCATAAACCCCTTCCTCCCATCCCCATCCCCCTTCCCCCCATTCAACCCCCCACCAGCACTCACCAAAACCCAACTATCTAACCACAAATTCCTCGACCCATCCCAGACATACAAACTCGTCAACGCATCACCCGGATACACCTGCACCTCTTCAGATATATTCCCCGCTTTCTTGCAGCAGAAAAAGGGGAGGTGGAACCATTGTCCGCCCTTGTTGCCCGGGGCGATTTTCTGGTTGGTGAGCACGTTTTGGAGGAGGTCGCCTTCTTGGAGGCCGGGCCAGATTGCGTTGACGGCTCCGGAGGGGGAGGCGTGAGGGCGGGAACCAGGGGGGATGAGGAGGGTGGATTCGAAGCGGAGGATTGGGGCGTGGGTGTCGAAGGAGAGGGTGTGGAATGTTAGGTTGGCTATTTCGCGTTTCGTTGGTGGCGGGGGGGTGTTGGGGAAGGGGATGAGGTTTCCTTGTGCGGTGATGAGGGGGAGGAGAGTTATGAGGAGGGTGAGTGAGGTGATAGATCGCATTCTTTTCGGTTTCCTGGAGTCTTGAGGTTGGTGGTTTGGCTATGCTGGTCCGAGTATCGAGAACTCTTTCGTCCTGCGAGGTTTTTTGTGTTGTTGTTTGTGCTGGTTATAAGATTGTGCAATTCGAAGTCACAGATGAAATTATATATTTTTTGTAAAATATTTACTTTCTGAATAATCTCTACTCATCTCTGAGTCAATGGTGTCGTCGATAGATAATATGGCAGGGACAATTGATTGTTTCCCTCGCTTAACAAGGTATTGTGTACCGCCACTCGCTTCCTATTGTCCAGTCTCTGCAAACCCTTCCAGCAGTAATGGCAGGGTCACGAGACGAAATTTGGCGGGTCTTGAGTCAGAGATTTGTGAGAGTGTTATTCAGGACTTAGGAGTCGAGTTGAGTAGTCCCATGAATGTTTGTGTGGAAATGCAGGACTTTCCAGTCAGATAGCGAGGGTTTGTTAATGTTGTAGGTAGTTGATGGTGAAGGTTTAATATATAGGTGTCTCATTCTACTTTTTATACTCAGATACATTCATATTCTGGGGATATGCTGATAAGGGAGATGTTGTAATAGTAAAAGGGCTTTTGTGAGGAGATAAACATACGTAACAGAGGTTGAATTCACAAAGTCCTTTTCAACCTGTGTGTATAAATGGGTTTAGTTGAATTTTCAATAACATATTATTTCCAGACTCGATTGTTGAGCGATGGATATAGATGATGGGTTTTACCTATGGTCTTAGGGGCTACAGATAATGTTGTCTAGAACAATGGATTTGCTAAAGGTTACTAAGGATCGGTTTTACAGTAATTAAGAAGCAGGTCTAAATTATCCGTGGTTTGAGACAAATACTATCTGCCTTAGACGTTTCATGTATTAGTAGATTAGGAAGTAGAGATTCCACAGGTCTACCGCCCTGCAAACGAGAAATGATCGGGCCTCAAAACCCCTACTGGATTGAAATCGCTTCTTTATGTATAAACAGCATTTACATACATTAATTGATTTGCGACGGAATATATGTACTCTTAACATAGTACAGACACTCAAAAACTTCAAGTAACCAAGGAGACGCATGTCGCAAAGAGAAAAGAATCCGGGAATCATACTCTTAGAAGGCAAAAAAAGCTCCACGACCACATGTTGTCATAAAGGCAAAACGGTCACTGCTTTTCTGGAAGTATACTCAGTCTTGATAGGATGGTGGCTTTTCACCTTGTTTCTGCCAACCTGTCGGCCAACATCTTATCCAACAGTGCAATCGCTGCTTCATAATCGTGAACTTGGTCATTCTCAAGTACACTCTTTCCCGCAGTCATGATCAACCTTTCCGGAGCAGGAACACTCAAGTAAGGCTCTACCCTTACTCTATGAGCCGTCCGAAAAACTGTCATCTGCTTCACAATATTGCACATCTCTTCCTCTACCTCAAAGTCCCCAGCATCCGTGGCTACCTGTCGGAAACTGTGTTCTCGGATAAGGTCTCGGAATTCCCGCTGACGTTTGGGAATAAAGCGAACGGTATTCTCGGTGGTCAAATAACCATCAAGTCCCAAGAACGCATCGATGACCTGAGGGAGCAAAAGCTGGTTCCCGGAAAGTCCATCGTACTCGGTGTATTCCCCGGTAATGGGATCGATGGTTCCAGCAGCCCAGCCTTGAAAGCCTTGGACGTAGCGCATCCATACTTTGCGAGAGATCTTGGACTCAAGCATTGTCTCATAGTAGAATTTTAATGGTCTGCGCAGCGCAAGGTTGATTTGACGGAGGGTTTGGAGAAGAGCTTTGCGGTCGCCTATGGTGTGTTGTTGTATGGAGTCGGTTATTGCATGGTAGATTTGTAGGGCTTGTTCTTCGATAGCCGGCAGGAGATGAGCAAAGTGGTATTCTGCTGATTGAATGGTGTCTGATATGCTGGGTTTAATTTGGTAGACGAGCTGTGCTTTGTTGTTGAAGTTGCAAAGATAGTTGCTGGTTATGTTTCCGCCTGGAGATGTCACTCCGAATCGTCGCTTGAGATACTCCCAGGGTACATCCAGCTGCGCTGGCATGTTGACTACTTGTTCTTCTTATGCCAACTTGACGATGGGAATTGTTCCCCACCTGATATTTTGTCAGCCTGTAGCCTTGGATTCGATGAGAAGCACTCACCGATATGCACGTCTTGTCAGCGCGATACAAGCAAAATATCCATTCCAAGCCTCCCTTAGCAAAGTTTTGGTGTCTTCTTTCTCGGCTGCGGACAGCAATGCGTCAACCTTTTCTATATTAACTCGCTCTTCCAATGCATGTCTGTATTTAGCTCGGTAATCCAAACAACGTTGATAGTTGACGCAATCATCGATCGATAGCTCCGCTGTTGATAAAGAGGGTACGAGCTCGAGATAGATATCGTGGTATGGACGAAGGACTCCAGGCCAGGCTTTTCCATAGGAAGTCTTTGGAGGCCATGATCCTGCTCCGTCTATTTCAATCAAGTTCCTGAGCGATATCTCGGTGGGATGAAGTTCTTGTGTATGAGCCTTGGTGGAAGTGTTCTTCACATTTGGTTGAATGGTTGCGTTGACCGTAATCTTGAAGTAACGTTTGATGGAAAACGCAATGAAAGCAGGTAAAGATGCTAAGAAGAGCAGAATACGTATGCGAGCAATCATAACATCTGACATGCTGTGCATCTCGCAGATGGAGTTAACTAACACTCTCCTGTGTGGGGTATGCTTAGTCTCTTGTTTATCTCATATTCTTGGGGTCTTGCATACCACTGCGTGCGATATGGCTCGTTCATAGCACTCAAAACCCTTTCCGGAAAGTAGTACCAATTTTTCTCGTAGGCTATTGCTGATAGTCCGATCAACAAAGAGGATCCCAGGCCGGATACCCAATCCCAAGATGTCATGAAATCTGTGGTATTCAGCTCTGATTTTGACGGGTTGACTTGGTATAGTCCCCCTGGTGTATATTTTGTGATAGTCGCGCGAAGATAATCTTCCTCGTCGTGAACTTTACTAGCTGCGGGTGGAAGAAATAGCCCATGGGAAGAAGATTTCGGCTTGATCAGTCGCTGAAGAGAGTGTCCAGTATTTACAAGGTTGAGGGCATCCGCGACCGATAATGAGATTGGCTTAAGTGAGAGCAACTCGTCGCCAGTTGCGGAAACGATTCGTTGCCACCTTTCAACCATTCTTACACCCACCCGCTATGGTGTCTTCTTCATATAAATAGCCTGACAGCCCATCCAGTGATATTTCCATCCCACTCAGTACAGAAAACACAACTCAGGGAAGTGGCGGCGATGTCTTGTAAATGTGGAGGCGCAGTCCTCTCGTGATTCCTAATCATCAGCAATCCTACTAATCCCACCGCATAGAATCCTCGATTTTGATTTGCACCTAAGATCTTCCGATGTGATCTGGTGATTCAGTAATAAAAAAGAAATGAAAGTGTGCAAATAGAAAAAGACGATGCCTAGTTGAATGTCTCAGATTGTGACGAATAGTGAGTGGGCTCGCCTCTGAGTTATAACTCGGTTTCTTTAGGTTACTGTAGACTGTAGTTCAGTTTTCTCAAGAGGTTCAAAGATCCAGACTGAGATCAATTTGCGTGTTCTCGGAGTATATGATGTTCGCACCTTCCTAGAAGTCCAACTGTCCAAGTACACCACCAGGACAGTAACGAATTCACCTTCTCTGAGTAAGGGGTTCATCAAAAACACCGTATCGGCCCAGACCTTATTTTGAGCTTATCAAGAGGCTTTTTAGATCATCTCGGACATCTCAGATGACACTTTCTGCAAGGAAGATCCTTTTTGCAACCCCTTCCCTATTGATAGCAATAAGGCTCACTTTTATCATTTTGCTCAAGCACTACCAGCCATACTGTGGGTAATTTGGGATATCTTTACTTCCCTCGATGGGGTGTGTAGAGTTCTGTTACAGTAGTAAGGGGGAAGGCTGCATCCAGGGAGGATTCTAGGGAGGTATGACCCGAAATACTTCTAATCCAAGGCCGGTGTATATTGGTCCAAGTGGAGAGGTAGCTGTGACGAGAGAATTGATGCTATTTCAGGAGATCTCCAAGTGAGAAATTGGATGTAGAACGAACGTAGACGGATTTGGCCACTCCTTATAGTTTCTCCCAGTAAAGTACTGTATAGTACGTCAATAAACCATTCATTCGACTTCTAGAGAACTTCTTTTTTCTCACTCATTTCGCAGAAACCTGGCGCCTGTCTTGCTCATAGAAGTTGAGATGTTACAATTGCGTGCGAGTTTGTTACGGGCAGAAATCGTTTCACTCGAGTGTGAGTTTCGCGATATCTTCTTGCAAGTTAACTTACAGGTCCTTACCCAGGCATATTCTATAGGGAGATTCGTAGCAACTCTGAATTAAACAAACCCTTATACAAGTGTGAAGGAGTAAAGTAAGACCTCGTTACAATAATCCAAGAAGTCCAAGTAAATAAGATGATGTGAGCTTTAGAGCAATAAACAAGATAAATACTTGGATTACTGTAGAAAACCTCGCTAATAAGAATCCCAACTTAAAAGCGTTCAGTAGTGTGTACATTGTAGTGAGAGTTTGAGGGTCACGTGATACGATCTCCTTTTCATAAGCGACGCGTTCATTAAATACGTAATCAATGTACAAAATAGGCAGGTGGCCGCTAAAATTACTACCCCAAGCAAGATTATACCATGCTGTTCACACGTGTGTCTGCAGGTCCCCGTCTTTCTACAGGATTAAGAATTAATCTTACGTTGTGTGTGTAATGCGGAAAAACTTATAACTTCTCTCTCGAAGTACCTCTTTATTCCTGCGATACCTTCACTCATATATTTGCCGACAAGATACATATAGAGGAAATATTTCCACTATGTATCCAATTTCTTGGTCGTTCTTTGCATTGATTTGTGTTGTGTTGGATTTCGTCCAAGCAATATCTCCTTGCGATGACGCATGTCTGTTTGATACGGTTCTCAGACCACGTTTATCGACAAATGCTTCAATAGTCTATAGTTCCTCTGCTGCTCCGAGATGGAGCGAGTTCAACCCACCTCAACCGGGAACAGTTGTAAATGTCGCTACGGAACTTGATGTTCTTCTAACTGTAGGTTGATTGCACTGGACCAGCTGCCTGAACTGGCAAAATTCTAACACATGCTAGGTTCAATATTGTATCGCCGCAGACATTCCGTTTTTTGCACAATCGGGTGGAGTCGGCTGGGCGAATACTTTTAGCTTGGGAAAGACAGGAACGACAATCAACCTGCGAGGACTCAACGAAGTCACTTTCAACGAAAAACGGACTGAAGTTACTGTTCAAGGAGGTACAATCATCGAAGAGTTCATCAATGCCGCATACCAGAATCACGCAAGAGTTGCTACAGGAAACTGTAACTGTGTGGGGGTGATGGGTGCAGCACTTGGCGCAGGCGTTGGCCGACTGATGGGTCTCTATGGTCTCACAATCGACAATCTTATATCCATGAACATCGTCACCGCTGATGGAAAAGCAAGAGTCATTACCGCTGAAAAGGATCCTGACCTTTGGTGGGCTCTTCGGGGGGCAGGTGAGAACTTTGCGATTGTCACATCTGCAATCATGAAGTCATACCCTGTAATGACTGGTGACAACGGGGCTTGGACTGGAACTTTGATATTTACGGAAGACAAAATCGAAGCTTTGGTAGCGACTATCAACAAGCTTCAGATCCCACCTGAATTGGCAGTTTATCTCTATTATGTATCGTCGGGGCCTCCGGATAACACTCCAACAGTCATAATTAGTCCCTATTATACCGGAACCGAAGAAGCTGGGAAAAAGATATTTGCCCCTTTCTACGCCATTGGGCCAATTGCAGATACCACAGCATGGCTACCCTATAACGAGTCAAATGATGGAAGCAATTCATTCTGTATCAAGGGAGGACGGAAACCCGCATTTGGTGTTGGTCTTGCTCAAATGGATCCAGCCACTTGGAGATCTGTGTGGAATAGCTACAAGAAGTTCCTTCAATATCAGGAGGCCGCAAATTCTGTGGTATTGGTCGAAGCTTATTCCATGGGTGCTGCAAGGAGTTTTAGCTTATCTTCATCCGCTTACGCCCACCGCGACACAATCAATTTTCATGTGGCAGTCTTGCCATGGTATAATAACTCAAGCTTCGATAAGCAAGCTCTTGCTTGGGGATCGCAGAATCGCGACCTGCTGCGCAGTACCGACATGTTAGACAAAAACAGCACGTACGTATTTCCTATTTTTCACCAAAGTCCGGCTATATGTTCTGAAAGAAGCAGTCTAACAAACCATGCAGGTATATCAACTTTGCGTTTGATGACCCGTTGGAAACAATCTACGGGACGAGTCTTGGAAGATTGAAGATCCTCAAGAAGAGGTACGATCCATTCAATCGCTTCGGGCAATACTTCTCTTTAGGAAAGTAAGAGTTGTTTTACCCCGCAGTCTGTTCAATTGATTAGGAAATGATAGCTCCGGCAGGGTTTAGGACGCTTGTTGGTATTGGCAATAATTTCGGAGGACTTTGTTCGTGTTGGTACTCGTGTTTTTTACGAACGTTCGTCCCCCTTAAATGTACCCCACCTTTACAGTAAAGCTCGCTCGATATGGCCGTTATCCGAACCAACTAAATAGTTTAGCTTATGGATCATCTACCGTGTGGCACTTGACGCTTATAGTCACAGTGCATATGTGAAGTAGCTTGACTCCTGCAGGATGTGGGATTAACCGGGAAATTTAACCTGCAGGATTGTTTCAATCAACTTCGGGGGTTCTATCTAAACAGACACTCTGTACCGAATACCGGTATGCCACCCTTGGAAGTCTCCATTATCCATGTAGTCTATGCCTGCGGAGCAACCTCTGCAACCAATAAGAATAAGCCTCTGATCAATCGGTATGTTCAACCTCGAATCTCATTGCCGAGGCATTCATGCACGATAGACTGAATTAAGACATTAGTAAGGCTAGCTCCGTCTTCCCCGGGATGTCGTAGGGCATAATGATGAGCAGATCACCCAAGCCTTTAAAGTGGAAATTCTCTTTGACGCCGTCGGAATATCCCCATCAACCCTGGAATCAACAGAAGTGGACTTCTGGAAAGGTCTAGTCTCGTTGTCATTATTGTACTATACTCATGTCAATGCCCTTTATCCCCCTTGGAATACGGTATTCAATCGGAATGAATGTTGCTCCTGTGCGGGGTTCCCCTCCCCGTAGCCTCGCAAGGAGAGAGCTCGGCGTCAGTAACACTGCAGTGAAGGGGAAGCCAAATTACCACCACAGAAAGCTTTCTTTCGGATGAGCTTTGTATTTCTTGTCGTAAATATGGATGAGTAGGACTAGCAAATCAAAGTATTGTGTTCAAATTATCTTGTCATTATTCACGGTGGGAACTCGCGCTATTCAATGATTCTCTGTGGTCACAAATTAAGCAAGCATGCGGAAGTATGATAATGTACCAAATTTGCATTACAGGCTCCTCAAGCCTGCTTAAAGAGAACCAAGTTACAGATCCATTGTGTAACATTCAAAAGCCAGTAGACGACCAGATTCCTATCCAAAATACAAAATCTTACTGTACAAGATATCTACCAACTCTTGAAGACCGATGATATCCAATCCTACGTATCACTGACCCCACCATACTTAGGACTAATTCTCCTCACCTGTATGGCTCTCTTGCGTTGGAGAAATGACGTTCAACCCTAATTCCATCGGGGTCTTTTTTAGCTTCCAAAGAAGTTGATCGCTTGCTCTCAATCTGAGTGCTAGTGCCGAGATTTGCATCTCTGTCGACGGTAGGGCTATCCCATTCGGAGTTGTTGGCAAAGCCGGTTGTGCTTTCTTCATCGAATCTGGAATGTCCATCTCTGGTTCTGTGTAGTATCTTCAAAGAATACGTGCGGTTTGAAGTAACATTACTGCCATAGGTGTATGACCCTCCAGTTGTCTTCGACTCAGACTTCTGGAAAAGAGGTCGTAATGTAGGTAGACATACACTAACAATTGCCAAGGAAGCCTCGATATAACTCCAAACGATCGTGTCAGCGGCAACATCTGTTTCATGGTCAGTATTGATTTGTTAATTTCTTAAATAGTCCTGAGCACTTCTCACATCTTTGATCCATAGAGCCAAAAGTATGAAGATCTCTTTCGAAGATTACCAGACGCGCGATGCCAGCGATGCATACCCTAATTTGTCCTTAGTGTTGAAAGATTATCGGAAAGAAGGACTTCAAAACTTACGTTGCTCCCAGAAAGAACATACCCCCAACAGCCAGTTTGCGTTTTGTTGGCAGCTGTAATCCCCATACCATCGGTACTGGCAATGCCAAAACCATGATGTCGGTGATAATGTCTGTTATTGGCAGAATTTTGTAAAAGTTCAAGACATCAATGCAATAGGGAGCCAAGTATATCTCCGGAACCTCCCATGCGGCAGATATTGGACTACACTGGAAAATGAAACTGAATGTGAAGCCGACACCCCATATAAAGATGATAACGAGGCAAGCATCGCACACATACTTGAACCATTTCTCACGTCCAAATAGTCGGCGGTAGAGAAGGATGACTGAGAATTTCGTGATTCCAATGCAAATTGTCGTGGCAATCGTCAGGACGTATTTGATCTACAGCAAGTCAACACTGCATCTTGATCGTTCTATATCATCAACACTATCAACTACCTTTTCATATACAACGGTGTTAGGATCATTGAGTCCAGGATATTCTGTTGTCCCAGGTGGAAGGATGGTTGTAAGATAATGTTGACCCTCGTGGGCATTCTTAACACCTGGTAGTAGTATTAGCTTCTTTGCGATGCTTTGAGATTTAATCGGGCAATTCTTACCATAAAACAAAGCAATTCCAGATGCTGTTGTACAACCCTAAGCATCTCCATTAGATATTGAGAGTCTACAAGTTTGAGGATGCAGCTCTACCAAAGCGGGTATCATAAGCCAGTCATCCCATCCGAACGCTCTTCTCAGATATCGAGAATAGAACCGAAGTCCCACAGCAATAAACGGTAAAATGAAAAACACAATAGTTGTCCCAAGTACTTCTGGCACTTTGTCCCCCATTATTTGATTGGTATAATCCTGCCGTTAAACTGTGTCATGTGATTTGATTATTTTATTAAAAGCGCTCGATGGCTTCCGAAGGACACAGGTGAGACAGTTTCGTGGTGGATACAAGAGGGATTTGCTTTTTTCTTATTTCGAGAGGTTCGAATTAATTTGAAGTAACATAAGGGAAGCATTTAAAAAACTGCTGGACTGATGTGAAATGACCTGCATACCCTCAGACTTTTCCTTGTGTATGTGGCTGTAGAGTCCATATCTGATTGAGTATACCATATGCGGCCAGGATATTATCTGAGTCGTTGGTCGAGATTGATCAGCACAAACGCTTGGACCGTCACTTGTAACAAAACCTGCCAGTTTTGTAAACTTTCAGGGTCATATTATGAAGGTATCTCCGTACTATATTAGCCGCTAGTCGCATTTCATCCTCGGCTAGGAAGGTTGTGCTGTAACATAGGATATCACTTGACCTTGTCCTTCACTAGCATACTGCGAACATGTCATGATGCATATAAAATCGTGGCGCTGGCTGAGAAGAGTCGTAAATCATTCGGGTTCCCTCGTGTAATATGAGCCATTTCGGGAGAAATGTCCGTTTCAGGGCGGTCGTTTGTTCTTTTTTCTGTTGCTGAAACTCGGGCATAAGCTGTCCTCGGTAGGATGTACTGTAGGTCTAAGCACGTGAATAACATAAACATTCTTTTCGTCCCGGGGTGTTGCAACCCAAAAGACCTCAATTCTACCAAGCCTCTATGTAAAAAAGGATCTTTCATAACTGGTTAGGTCGGATGACAGTGTGCATACAATGGCTGTTACAGTACACTTGGATCTCCCTACTCAATTACCGCAAACAAAAGTCTTGAGTTGGGATGACCAGCAATAATAAGCGGGATCAGAATTCTGATGATCTTTCATCCGGTGATAATTTCGTTTCTATGACATCAACCTAGATAGACATAGAGAATTTAAACCAGATGAGAAACAGGAGGGATTGTAATAGTCCCAAAACCATATAATTTATCCAGTTCTACCCTGCAAAGACTTGGATCAATTACCTCGCTAACGAGGAAAGGGAGGAGTCGATGCAAAAACGTTATATTGTGACATACTCTCTTTTGGAAAAATATATAATTACTGGGAACTGGTGTATTATTGATGTTGAGTTTCTGAAGCTTTAGCTAGTCCATTTTATTTTGAAACCTCGTGTTTTTTGTATGACCCATTTCCAAAACTTTGAAGGGTGAGAAATGAAGTGAGCCATCATTTGGAAGCAGTCATTTGAGAGAAGTTCAGAAGGTATGACATGCAATCTACCAAGGCCTCACTCCATCAGCCCAGACAACCCGACCGACATCGGCTTCTCTTTCTCCTTTCAAAACGCTCACAACAAGCTTCGCTCCCACTTCTGGTTCATCAGCTCCCATTTTTCGCATCATGTCCGCGGGGCCATTCAACTCTGTGGCAAGAAACCCAGGGCAGATGCCAAACACTTTAATTCGGTCTTCGGCAAGCTCTTTTGCAAAACACGCAAGAAGCATATTGAGAGCAGCTTTGCTTGTACGATAGCCACTAACGGAAAACTGTGAAAAGGGATCGGCACTGTCAGATCGTGCATGTATAGACCCAAGCACAGATGTGATGAAGAGCAGACGGGCAGATGCCGAATTTTTGAGGAGTGGTAAAAAAGCCTCCGTGACACGGGAGGATCCAAGCAAGTTTGTAGAGATGCATTCGGACAAGTTATCCGTTAAAGAAGGAGCAATACTCCCGACACCCGCATTGTTGATGAGAATATCCAGCTTTCCATAGTTCTCAGTGATGTTTGAGCAGCGACTTGAACGGACTTTGGGTCTGTGACGTCCAATTGGATGTCTGAAATATTTTTTGGGCCGTCCTGTTGGTCAGGCACTTGCTCTGGCTTTCTGCAACCCCGGAAAACATGGTATGTTGGGAACGACATCGCTATGGCCTTGGCTATTGCAAGACCAAACCCACGGCTCGCACCTTCGAAACATCAGTAAGAATGTACAGGTAGAGTCACTAAGGTTGAATTTTGACTTGCCTGTCACCAGTAAAAATGCTTCAAAGTTCGCCATCCTGCTCTAGACGAGTCTGTGTAGTAATTGGCGGCGAGTAAATGCAACTGGTCGATGGAGGAGGAGAAGATAGTAGAGATTGCATGTAATCGAAGAATCTTGTCGTTAGAACGGATTGCGTATGAGGGGTGGGAAGTATTTTGGAAGGGTTGGTACAGGGTTGGTTCCAACTTGTTGCTTCTGTCGGCCTTTTTCTTTGTCGCATAGAGTAGGACGAAACAGTTCCACACTACTCCTTCCAATTCAAAGATACTGCACCTGGTCGCAGAGAAGGTCTTCCATATGAACTATCTCGTCACACTAGCTACTTACCATGATACTCATCGGGCATAGGTGTGGAGTCGGAATTGGAAATTCGGTAGATTCATCCAACGATCAAACCCAAGGCATCGTGCAAATGCGAGCGAGCCGAACTGATAAGCCGGGGTCTCCACAAAGAACTGATCCAGTTGGCTTAATGTGGAAAAATGACCGAGAATCCCTCCTATAAGCAGCGTAAAGGAACGCATACTTGCGGACCAATAAGCAATGCGCATCACGACAGAGGACAAAACTGTATTCATACTTCTCCTACTTATTTTTACGGCAAAGAACCGCGCTCTGCAGTACCTACATCTCCAGTTTCCGTTGAAGTCACTCATTTTAAGGCCCCATGCTTTCCCTCAAGACAATCAATACGGCGCTATGGGGATACATCCGGTTAGATATTTGGGTAAGAGTATAGACCGAAAGAGACCGCTGAGTGTGAGGTAGAAGCTTCTTTTGTGATGATGTGTCCGGAGTAGTTGAGTATAGTACAAATTGAAACAGTTTTTAAGATAATCTATGTTTCACTCTGGAATAATGGATATGATGTAACCTCAGCAAATATGGTGAATAAATTGGTGTATCACCCCTTATAATGTTCAGATGTACTAACGTGTTTATTTCCCTACCATCTCGTTCATCAACCCAATATTCCATTTCCTAATGTTCTCTCCACTAGGTTGTCAAGGTCGAAGATTCCGGAGCTCCAACAACCCAAGCATACGCCACGGCATCATCTGCATCCTCCCTCTTCTCCTTATCAGGAGCCCCGACAACCCAGGCGTATGCAACAGCATCATCTGCGTCCTCTCGCTTCTCCTTGTCGGGAGCTCCAACGACCCAGGCATACGCGACAGCGTCGTCTGCATCCTCTTGAGGGGCCATACTGTTGTCTACTAAGAAATGTAAGCATGGTGTTCAATTTGGCTGGATTGGAAGCCAGTACCCGCAAGAGGAAGTGGAATTGCAATTGCAATGACTCCGAGATGGAGGAACGACAAAACAGCAAGCGGGAGTTTCATTTTTTCGAGGGGAGTACAATTCGAGGATAGGGAATTCGAGCTTTGGTATACACGTCTTGAATATAGTCAGTTGTTCTTGATTCTTTTGCAATGCGGGGTACGAAAGCTTGATATAATGGAAATTTGGCTGTTTGGTGGAGGGCCTTCTTGAGACGTTAAGCGGTTGCTAATGCACCTTCACAGATTCAAACCTTTAAATTTTCTTGCCTCATTCTATCTGCAGGTCAATCGCATACTGACATTACCCGCACAATACTTACTGACTGGTACCTTTCATCGTCATTTGGATGTCGTTGATAACCATTCTAGACCTGTTTAGTGCCGCTTCTCCGACTATGCGGTCCACACGGAGGTTGTCATTCTGTAAGATTCATTGCCCCTGCCCCTACATACCAAGGAACAGTTTATTATGTATGCCGAGTATCGCTCTGCAGCTGGAACCCGTGGGGGTGATTCCGTTCAGTCAGCCATTTCATGGCGACGACGGCTCGTTGGCTTGGAGTGCAAGAGGAAACACCAGAACTCACCGCTCCAACGCCAGCTAGTCAAAATTGGAATGCCTAATCCCTCTTGTCAAATAATAAAATTCAACTTGACTGCACATTGCGTCACAAAATCCTAGGTTAATTTTACCCCTCGCTTAAGAGCAGGACATATTCATATTAGCCACTAAGTTCGTCTTTTTACTGACAAGGGTTCGGTAAAGCGCCGTCACACTTTTATATGATTTCAGTCTATGGAACCATTGACTTTGAAGTGAAAATAATACCCCGCTACTATGGCTCCCACGTTGCCTGAATAATCGCTAGTCTTGAGCCTACTGCTTCTGTGACCCCCAAGAACTTAAACCTAGCGTCCGCTTCATGAAACAAAGTTTCCCAATCCCCCTTTTCTCTTTCTCTTGAATTTTGAATCTGAAGCATCGACAAGTCCATTGTTCTATCAATATTAATTGGCTTTGATGGCGTGGTATAGAAAGGAATTCGCATACCTGATATACCTCTCAATCATTGGTCTTGACGTATTGGGCTCAGGTAGGCAAGCGTCATTTATTACCACAATTGCACCTGGTTTCAATGCTGGGATCAAATTGCGAAGAATGCGTACACAGTACTTGTCCGACCAATTATGAAATATCCACCGGAAAAAGTAAACATCTGCATTTAGTTCAGGCTGCTCATCGAAAAAGTCGTGCGCCATGAGTTTTATGCGAGATTCGACTTCAGTTGGGATCTTAGGGCATGTTGTAATTGTAGCTGGAAGATCTTGTACAATGAATCTCAATTTAGGATATGATTTAGCCAGCGTGATCATCATGTCTCCATGTGCACCTCCAAGATCCACAATGGTTCCTTCGTTAATTGAGTTCCATGGGCCATTTTGAATAAGATGATTGGTTTCAAATCCTTCACTAGTCGCAAAAGCGGACATGGCCAATCCAAAGCGCTGGGCACGGGCAGGATCTTTTCCCATCTCGACATAGATAGAATCCTCGGTATTGTTGCTAATGGAAAAGCCCTGGGCATTTTTGTCAGTCTCAAAGACTATCTTCACTCTTCCAAGCAGTTTGATCTTACGGTATGTGTTGGTTCCTGCGAGTTTGGCCACTTCACCATCGCTGGAACTGTCTTATTTAAATCAGCATGATGATGATGATACGATAAAGTTAGTGTTTATAATCACACCTTTGTTGCTGAAGGCCACATTTCTTCAACACAGGCTCCGAGCCACGCTTGCATCTGCGGATCTTCTGCTAATATTCGAGATAAAGAGGTGTGAATAACAACTCCTTTACGAATTTCTTGAAAGATGTGGTGAGCCATAGCATGCCGAAGGATACGCCGTGTATCATGCACATTTAATCCGCACTTTGAGGATATTTGGGCAAATGTCGCTTCTTCTCCTAGCGAGAAGCTTTCCGCCATTTTGAAGCAATAAACTGCATGGAGACCGACTAAATGATTTGGCTATAGTGGAATATATGATTAGAGTAGAACATGATATTAGTTGAAGGCCAACACTTTATTACCTTATGGGAGAGGAGTAACTCTTTTGGCCCCAAGAGTAACTCATGAAGCTCAAGTGTTGCTTCGAGCACTAACGTACGCGCGATTTCGAGGTCATTCGGGAGTGGGAGACTGGGAGCTGCATCGACATCAAAAGAGGGTTGCGAAATGCCCTCTTTGGCCAAGAAATCATTAATGATTTTTGCGTTGGTTGCGATGGTATCCGAAAGTTCTTGCAGCCGACTCATTGTACTACCAGCTACTTTAGGTCAAGGTGAAGATTTCATAGAATCAAAGTTGACTTGGGAACAAAATTGCTTGGTGTTCAAATCCCAAAGGTGGGTAAATTTACCTTTACTGGGCTTTAATAATTGGGTAAAGAATACTTAATGCAATTGTAAAACGAACGTCTGAAAGTTTACCGTACCCCTGTCTAATTGCTATTCGCTTGGCTTACGTTGGTATACATTGCTCCAATTTAGCCAGAATGTTGCAGTATGCACTTGAAACATTGAAAGCTCCGGCAAGACATCAACTGCACGTAATAGATAAGAGAAAGGTAGTGGATGAAGGAGAATTTCTGCGGCAGTGGTGATCCTTGTCAAGAGCCGACATTTTGCATTGCTTTGGGAGTGGCTCTGCGTCATAAATCAGACCTCGAATCTAAAGCCAGCCCATTTTTGCTCCGTGGGAAGGAGGACATGCTTCATTCCAACCCCATTTCGTTATCCTTCCGAAGAGTCCAGAATGGTAAGACTCCCGTTCTCAGCTGCGGAAAAGAGTGGGGATAGCACTTTGTCGGCCAGTAAGAGATCTTTTCCCGAACTTCAAATACGCGAATAATCACACCCCAACTCTCACAACGATGTGCTATTGACCTCGGAGCTGAGATGGAAACGGAAATGGCTGCACAAACGTCCTGCACTAAATTTCAATTCCCACCCAAGTTGGCACGCAGATAGAACAGCGTGCAAGTGCCGCTTTAATTAACGACCAGGGAAATGAAAGAACTCTCCTCTACTATGGGCCTCAATCATTGACCCATTATTGAAGCCTCAACTCCAAACAAATATATTTCTTTGACGGCAATGACTACCGAGGACTCTGCTGGTCTTCCTTTTTTACAGGATGACGAAGCATTTAATTCTAAGGAAACTCTTTTGAAGAAGCCTGCTGCAGTGACATTGAGAGCATATTTGGTGCTCGCAATTCTGTACGTTCCAGCAATCCTTTTATACGTCTTTTTCTACCTGCATTATTTCCATTTCCAATCTGTCAAACAACAAGACCAGTGTATAGTCTCCGCAGATGTTCAGTGTAAGTGAGAACCCCTGGTTTTGCCGGTTATACTCATACAAATTCCAGCGCCGGTTTACAAATCAGGCAACATCGAATTCGAGGAGAAGAATTTCTTGAAGGATTTTCGTGATAGTGAGTTTGCAGGCGACCCAAGCCCCGAACTCGACTTGGCGTGGCATAATCTCTTCGAAGGTAATATGAAAGAGCCCTCAGCCTCGATAGGCAAAGATTAATGGGTGTGCAAGACAATAATGTAAAAGTCGACAAAAATGACCTTGATCTTGCGGGGCTTAAGTCAGTTCAGCTTGCAAATGGAGGCTATATCGCCCAGCTTAACGTTTTTCATGAACTCCACTGTTTAGTATGTAATCACTTGTTGCACTTTTCAATATAAACTAACTTCAGCAGAAAAAGATCCGCCATTGGATATTCAAAGATTATTATGTTCTTCCGAAGAATTATACGGAGGCTGAGTTAAAAGAGTGGCCCGCCCACATAAGTAAGTCGTCTGCTAGTAGATTCCATGGAACGAATGATAGCTGATCAGGATATGGACCACTGTATAGACATGCTCAGGGAATCTATCATGTGCCATGGCGACACCTCTTTAGTAACTTTTGCCTGGATTGGGGACGGAAAACATCGGACTCCTACGCCGTGGGACCGAAGTTCTCACAAGTGCGTGAAATGGGACTCTCTTACTAGATGGACTAAGGAGCGCTCAGTCAATATTGAGACCCCAGGTATTTTGTTAGATGAGCAGGGAAGCTTGTACCCCAGAAATGGATAAGTATTGTTGGGAGTTTTAATGTCTATTATGAGACTATTTCATCAATCGTGAAACACTGCCATAGCTGATCGCATGTTTAATTATTAGACCTATTGCTTTTACTGTTGGGACGGATTTGCGTTTAGATTTATTTAAGTGTGGACAAATACGATACGTCTGTAAAAGAGGCCCTAGGCTTCGCTACGTGTTTTATTAGCTAATATTAACTTGTGAATGCACCCTCCATTTTTCTGCCCATTTAACCACGTCAGTGTAGTCCCTACATTTTCGCTCAAACCCCCAGCCAGTAGATCCGCCTAGCTTCCAATCAATTCTCTCAATATTTGTATCTGCAGCACACTTCAGGAGCGTCAGGCATTGCTTTGTTGGAATGGTTAACCAGCAAAAACGAAATGGAGACATACCATTAACGCTTGCCGCAGGTAGTCGAAACAGTGCCGGATGTGATGAGGGTCATTGTGTGCGTTAGCTGCATCAATAACCGCGTCCTCATTTCGCAAGTTATTTCGCATCTCATGTGTCTTGTTCAATGCTTGATAGTAGGCAAGTCTGATTCCGCTCTGGTGCAAAGTCAGCCACAACTCCCCACGTTCTATAATTCCCTGTCAACTCACAAGGCAGTGTAGCTCATGAAAAACAGCAATACCACTGATGTTCCCTTCATACCTTGGGTGGGTGAAAAAGCCGCGACCACCTATATAGCTCAGATTTGGTACTTCGATTGGAAACAGGTGCTCTTACGTGGAAATATGGATATCCACGCAGCTTCACTTGTTTCGGATGGACTATTTGAGAACGTCTTATTATAATGCCATGTTGTCTTGATATGACCGGCTGGTTCTACAAGAAATAAGCAAGATTTAATATTTAGAAAAGTTTACAAGACGAAATTACCTAGCAGCAGGCCCGAAAATGACGCCTTTGGTAGGTTTCTGCCCCCAAGGAACCCAACTGTAATCGATACTAAAACGGTGATAAAAAGAAGCATTACATGGGAAGCTTTGGAGAAAACACGAGGTTCACTTTTATAAGTAACAGGTGAAAAGACATTTGGCCCTTGGTACTCGCTGTCTTGGGTATTGAGTTGTTTGTAGCCCGCGCCTCTTCGAATAGCCCTGAGGTACTTCAACATTTTTTTTATCCAAAGAAACTAATGCGGTGTTTGCTAGAAGGGAAATAAAAATTGGCTCAGCTTCTTTTCTTGAAGCAGCAACTGCTGACGTATACTTCGTTCGTTAGGCGCTGCTTTTAAACATCCCGACTGGGCTTCCCAATTAGGAAATGTCACTCCCCAGTTGCTTAGTGCAGCGGATGAATTGATGGCACAGTTTCTTGTTGCAGCCAGGTATGCATGGTCTGCCCTCACCGCCCATTCGAGATAACCGCATCTTGTTCTTCGTGAGTTATAGTTTTGATTCTGGGGGTCTCGCCTATCCCCTTGTTCCAAGAAATTTTAAAGGCTACATTTTATCACGGATCCTGCAACGCGCTCAAATCTCTAGGTATTCGGAGGCGATCATGAGCTCTACGCACTCTTTACTAGGAAATGAAGACGTCGATGATGTAAACTCAGATACGCTCTTGGCTGAGAAATTCTGGCGAAACAACAAAAAAGATCACAGCCAACAGTGGAGATTAACTCGATCATGGACACTTATACACTTATTTCTTATACTTGGATATACTTTTACATTCTTGATATTACTGAAATATTTTCAACATCAAGGCGGGCGTGGTAAACACGCCTCAATCAATTGTAAGATCAATCTCCGTCTCTAGGTAAATGAAAAGATAATTGACAGAGGCCCAGCACCGGCAAGAGAAGCCCTTCGTTACGAGAAAAAGGTATTCCACTCTCCAGTAGACGGTAATCCATTTGCTGGACCACCAAGACAAGAGTTGGACGACGCATGGCACAAGTTACTTAAAAGTACGTTGGATATTCAATCTACATGAAAAGGAAAGCATAGAAGGAGCTAACCACACCCTGTCAGATATCCACATCCGAGTTTCAAAAGAGGAGCTTGATAATATGGGAGGTCAAAGTTTAGAACTTTCAGATGGCACAGGTTACCTTTCTTCACTGGAAGTATATCATGATTTACATTGCCTCGTGAGCTTTTAGTTCTCTCACTTGGTGTTTGTTACTGACATAAGGACAGAAACGGATTCGACATTTTATATATCGAGATCACTATCTTCCTAATATGACCGAGAAAGAACTTGCATTCCAAACTTTTCATACAGGTACCTGCCATGGCTGAAGGGATGCCGGTTGATTTTGCTAAAATGTTTCAACAGAGCACTGCCTTGAACACTTCCGAGAGCTTGTGATGTGTCGTGGAGACATAGCACTTACAACATTTTACTATCGTTATCATGAACAAACAGCAAGTCTTCTTGCAGAACATGAATGTGTGAATTGGGATAAATTAGATGAATGGGCATCTACACGGGCAGTGGACGTTTCAGTTCCCGGGTCTGTTGTGGCGGAATATGGGGAGGAAGTTCCTTGAGCGAGATAGGGCCTTTAGTCTTAGACACCAGTAACGTATGCTCTGTCATTCATGAGGAGCTTCTTCAAAGGATGAGTACTGTAACAAAGTAAATCAATGTTGAGAAGATTGTCCAAATTATCGTAAGCGAATAAATTACACGAGCAACTGTAAAATATCATGTGAACACTTACCATGGTGCGGTCAAACTTACTTTCTCATAGGATACGCAACACAGTCCCTATCCTTGTTGCAGTAAGCCAGGATCTCAATTATTGCTTCTGGTTGCATGAGTGCCCGGTGGTGTGTTAAGCACGCCGCAAGGCTAGCGAAGGCCCCGCGACTCCTGGCTCCCGGTGCCCAACAAGTCCAACTGCAGCATGCATACCAGGTGGCCTACCAACATATCACAGGGTTTTTACGTCAGCCTTTCTCCGAGCTACCCACCTCGCTCGACGGAGGCATTACAATTCTAAAGTGAAAGTTAGCTGAATTGTATTTTCATTCCCTCACCGATATCAGTGGTAAACTATGGCCTTACCAACTCTGGTTTCGTCATTGAGGTCTGACCTGACTCCGCAAACGGAAATTCTCACCAATCCAGAAGACCCAGACTTCAAAAGTAGCATTGAAAGATGGTCCAATGAAGAAATTCAAGCCCCTGGTGTAATATACCGACCCGCAACGCAGGATGATGTTGCAAAAATAGTGAGTGGGATTACACGGCGCATCAATTAATCTCCAATAAGGCTAAGCAACTAAAAGTATTTTAGGTTCAGTTTGCGTACGCAAACTCCATTCCATTCGTTCCTGCCAGCGGAGGCCATAGTCCTTGGTCAACGATCGGTAATTCAGGCTTTGTCATCGACCTTAGTCTTCTGAATTCAATCTCTATCGACGCGGATGCAGAATCCGTGACAATATCTGGGGCAATATTAATTCATGAATTGGCTAGTGCCTTGGAACTGGCTGGCAGATGCACTAGTACGTGGATGTCTATTTCTCTTTCGTTGTACTAAGTGCTGACTTGCATAGCTCTTGGGAATGGCAATACGGTTGGAGTCATTCCTTACGTCTTAGGGGGCGGCACCAGTATCTTGACCGCAGTATCTGGATATGCGTGCGATCAAATTCTCGCCGCCAAGATTGTGACCGCAAAAGGCGACGTTGTTGACGTGAGTGCCAACAATGAAGCCGATCTCTTCTGGGCCATCAAAGGTGCAGGCCAGTTCTTTGGTGTCGTCCTGGATTTAACTATGAGAACTTTCCCATTCTCAATCTTGGGATCTGAGGATGGATCTCACTGGACCGGAGTCTGGATCTACCCCTTAGAAAGTGCAGAAGAGGTTTGTGCAGTCTTGGAGCCAATCATGCGAGATAAAAGCCATGGTACCGCAGGGCAGATTGGGGTCATGGCTCCTCCTCCAGCATTTCAGCCTGTTATTCTCGTCGGGATACATTTTTTGGGAAACCAGAAGGATGCCCCAGCTGTGTATCAAGCACTAAATGATTTAGGACCAATGATGGCGTCGGCTTCAACGCCAAAATTCTCCGAGTATCGCCAACCCCAAGATTATGCTTGTGCTAAGGGGGATCTTAAACGCTTTAGCTTAGTCGGCGTTGAAGAATTTAAACCCAAGAACTTCATGAAAGTCGTTGAGCTATTCAAGGAGTTGTTGGATACTTGCCCTGACGCTGGTGGCTCAATGTATCTGTTTGAATGGCACACAGGAACATCAAAACCAGTACATGAAGACTCAGCGTTCAGTTTTCAAGACGTTCACATGTGGATGTAAGCTTCTCTTTTGATTTTTAGGAATGAAGGTTCTTTTCTAACAGGTTCACTATTCAGGAACACCTTCTCTTGGTATCATCAGCCAGATAATAGGGGAACTGTTATAGACTTTGATCTTCGGGCGCTCGCAGCTATGCGAGTTGGTCAAAAAGAAGCGGATTACATCGACTACCCAAATTGTAATCGTACTGCTCCCGTGGCTCAACGATTCCGTGGAACTGAAAGACTAGCAAAGTTGAAAATGCTGAAGCAGAAGTGGGATCCTCAAGGCGTTTTTACACGAGAGTTTTTGTGATAACTTGGCATGGAGGCAATCATGTATTCGCTTAATTCAATTTATTTCCATATTCTTTCGAAAGTGATGAGCACCTGCAGACTTGCCCGCCGACAGTTCTCCATGGATGAGTATCGATGTTTTCTTTCACCATAAAATATCTCCCATACATCGTCATCCCATATAAATCCATCGTCGATATAAATCGACTTTTTGGGGAAAGTAGCTCTTCAAGGTAGAAAGCTATCACGTGATTATTGTGTCTTCGAAAGGCTGGAGAAAATGGAACCTTAGAAGAATCGTCATGGTTATCTGAAATTCTAATCTTAACAGGAAGGGATCAAGAAATCAAATGAGGATGCCCTCCACTGGGTCTTGTTGAAATTGACACGTGACTCAATTCGATACTCAATAAGAGGTAACCTAACCTGGAAAACATGGAGAGTGATTGAAACCTGCCGAATATTTCAGAAACACCCAATAAATAGTTTCAACACGCCGCGATATACTACCAATACTGAGCATTGTTTGTTTGAGGTCAAGCATTCCAAACCAACCTCCAACATTCGGACCAAAGGAATTCGCAATATCTATCTCTTCGTACTTCACCCTTCACAGTCTTTGCAGTCTTCAAGCAACAGAGCTCAGGGTCCATTGACATAGTGATGGTATGCAGTCACATTGAATCGTAGCTTCTGTGTTGATAGATCTCATATCTATCTTTTATCATTGCATTAAGTTTGCTCTCCAACCCCTCCGTACCACCATAACCACCTACTCACTCCTCTCCTTCTCCCACCCCCTAACAACCGTCCCATCCTTCAATACCTCCCTCCGTTCCACCCACCTAAATCCGCCTAACCACGGTCTCACAACCCTCCACAAAAACCAATACGCAACACCCGCTAACAACACTGCAATCCCCACAATAGGATACAACCAATATGGCAAGCTGTTATCGCCCTTCCCATTTGGCGGCTTGATGAATGGATCAACGAGTAAGAAAACTTGGGAGGCTAGAAAGAAGAGTGCGATTGCGAGAGGACACTTGAAGGGTCGAGCTGGGGAGCCGAGTTTGTAGGCGGGAAGGTAGCGGTAGAGGAGGAGACCGACAACGACGAGGGTGTTCATAATCGAGGTCGGGTAGCCTTCTACGTCTAAGATGAAGGACTTGGTTTTTTTTAGCTGTGTTTCTTGGCCTTTGGTAGAAGAAAGCTGCTTATAAGATCTAGTAATGAGAGTCGAGCAACATTCCTGTTCATCATTGAAAGGAAAAATAAGTACTCACATAAGCATCACCCCTCGGCACCCCAACAATCACAATAAAACTCGGAATAAAATGCAACAATAATCCGGCACCAGGCGCACCATTTGGCCAGCTACTTGCCCAGAACTTTCCCCATGGTAGCACACCTTCTTTCGCTAGTTCTTGGTTTACTCGTGATTGTGCGAAGGTTACTGTTAATACATTGCCGAGAGCTGAGAGAGCGACAAAGATGGATACTATTCTTCGTCCAATGGGACCGAAGACTTTCCCGATGAAGTAGGCGGCTACTGTTGTGCCGGATTTGGCAATTTCTGTTGGGTTTGCCACTGCGAAGTACTTGAGGGCTCTTTTAGCGACATTTTCAGAGCTTCAAAAAGTCCTTGGAGAAAGACTGGTCTCGTGGGAGGAAGGAATGTGGTTTCATCACAGGCAAACAAAGGCAGAGGGACACTTACAGCAACATTAGCAAGCAAATACAGCACAGCACAAATTCCCAATCCAAGAGGACCCGCAATCTTCAGAGTCCGAACCGGTCTCTTAACCTCGTTCAAAACATACGCCGCATTGTTCCACCCAGAATAAGAATTGAGCACCTTGAACATAGCCGTCGCATAAGGACCACTAAAAGCAACACTTCCTTTGAACGAGTCACGAAAGCTCGCCCCGGGATCAGGAACGCTCTTCACACCACCTCCCAGCACCACAAACCCAGTAAACACAATAAACAGCAAGATAAAAATCTTGCCACTACTCAGAACATTCATCAATGCCACTCCCGCCTTGGGAAACCAAGTATGCAAAATAGTAACGAAAGTGATAACACCAATGGCTATCCCTCTCTGTTTCCACTCTGATGCCGTAGCTCCTGCTGCGACCAGGATGTTCTCTGCGAATATGATGCACCCCGCGGCAGTGAATCCTAGTAGCACGGCTTGTGTGGAGAATATTATAGTGATAAGGAGTTTCGGTTTTCGGTACACGGCTTCGAGATAGACTTTCTCTCCTCCTGAGCGAGGAAACATGCAACCAAATTCGAGCCAGACGAAGAGGCCGCAGAAGGCGACTAGAGCGCCAACTGTCCAGAGCATAAGGGCTGCTCCTACAGAGCCGACCGAGGCAACTATTGAGCTAGGTGTAGAGAATATTCCGGTCCCTATTATGCGACCTATTCTTTTGAGGGGTCAGAGCCGTTTACGAAAATTTTACACGAAAATTTGGGATTTTGTATCGGGAAATGGAAGACAAGGGAGGCAGTTGTACATTAAAAAGGTGGTACTGAGTAATCCTAGATGCCGACCCATCCCTCCTTGGGTATCTTCCTCGAAAGTCAATTCCCCTTGGGGAGGCTCTTCCATAACCCCTACATCCTGCTGGGCCACGTTAATTGCAGGAGTTGAATCTTTCGGTTCAAAATTTGGTGATTCGAGGTGCGGATTCTGCTGGGGGTTTTTATTTTGCTGGAAGAGCGACTTGATTCGAGATGTGACTGCCATGTTTGCGAACGTTCACGATTAAGAGGGGATACTTTTTCAGATTGGATACCGACGGGGGGAAAAGTTATACATTTTCGAGAACAGATTTGGATATAAGAAATCAGAAATGACGCGCTTACACTAGAGAATCGCGGAATGGTTTGGATTCCGACTTGCACCTGAGCAGTTTGGCGCAACGTTTTAGTACCACTTGGTACAACTTCTAGATAAGACATACCTCGATCTCGCATCCAGCAAGAATGCGATTCGGGTGGAATAAACCAGGAGTTGATGGATCAAAAGACAAAGCAATTCAGACGAACAAAAGATTGTATGTAAGCAAGAGTCTATTAAGTGAATTGTTCACGAGTTTGGAAGCAATATTTTGCTTGGTCCCTTCGAATCACTTTTGAGGTTAAGCAAACGGACAAACATCAAATAGAAGCCGTTGGCTACATTCGTGGAAGCGTGTTTTTAGTCTAGTGCTTGATCGTGCCGGTGCAAGCGACTACTTTGGTATGATGCTAATAGCATTAGCCTGGTTTGAGGAAGACAGAGAAATACTGTAGATGACTTACGAAGTTTGGCATACACCACAAATTACTAACAGGCTCGTATTACGAGGTCCATATCAGGTATCACGGAAACCGTTGTCATGAGAAGGAAAAAGGCAGCAACAACCATGCAGCTGCCTCTAGCCGAATAAAACAATCCGTGATCAAGCAACAATTTCCCGAAAGACTGCACCTACTTGGAAAATTCTAGGACGTAGAATCCATAAACGGACGCTTAACGATGATCTGTTACCACATTTATTCAGCGCGGGGTGATGTTTCGAAAAGCAAAAAACCCTCATGCGACAGTTGATGTAATGGTTCCGCAGTTCCAAAAGAATGTAGAAAAAGGACCAAAGACAAAGTGAAGAGCATTGACAAGAGAGATGATGAAGGAAGAGGTGACGTTAACTTGAAATTCTCCAGTGAGGTTAATACAGTAGGTAGGGTAGGTTATTCACAAACCCGGTACTGTCTATCACTCCCGACTTGGCAGTGTAGATCTCCCGATATACGCTGTCCCAGGCATAAAAAACGTTGAATTTAGTGGGTTTACATAGGACTTTTCAGTGGAATAAAAAACTCCACTAAGTTTTAACGTTTGTTACACTTGAGACAAAGTAGGCGCATACGTGCAATATAGGAATTCATTTCCGCGATGTTTATGGCCCGAGTGGATTTCCCTTTCAACACCACAAAACGCGGAGGTGGACTTGTTTCCCCGCTTCCCATAGAGTTGTCCGGTCCCTGCTGCCAATCTCTATTCAAATCGCCGGGCTGTCTCCCTCAAGATGTTGTTCTCGATGCATTGACCCCTCTCTATTCCTGTATCACCTTCACCCCACATGGAGCTTCTCCGTCGTCGTCACCATCGGTCTTGATGAGCGAAACCCAACAACGGTCTAGCAACTGTTCTCCAGACGAACGTCAATATCAGATGAACAGGGAGTAAAAAATCTGAAGCATGAAAGCGGAAAAATAAACCATCAACTTTAGAGGGCCGGACCCTGAACCGCAATAAACATTTTGCCGATTGACCAAAATAACCAGATACATCGTTGCTCGCAACCAGCTTACTGTTTATACCCTTGCCAACTCGCCTGCTCGTACTGCTCGGCTTCGTGTAAGTCGGGACCAGCAGACACGATGGAATCTGGACTACCGACAAAATCTCGCTGAACACAGCCGCATTTGACCCTATCACCATTCACTGGGTTGGGATACCGTGGATCCCCCAAAGACCAGCGGAACCACTCTTCGTAAAATTACAGTACCCTTGGAGAATCCTTGAAGCGAGCGTTTGTCACGCTGTCAAATGTAATTGCTCTTACCACCCTCGACTTTGGAAAGGAACTGTACGTAAGCCACCAGGAACATGAGAGCTTACGTACAGGTCAACGGATGAGCCTCTTGATGTTCTGTTTAACTTGACGCCGCAATCCCGAAACGCCCCTAATCTTCCCGCGTAAGCCGCATCACGAATTGTTTTCTTGTTTTTTGTCGTCTCCTATCCTCTTTGCGACTCGTTGAAGTTTGCATTATTTTCCAAGATTGTTCAAAGCTTGTGTTTGGTTCTTCTTCTTTTGCTTCATATAATTTCACTCACACCAATCAAGGGACTCCGTAGCGGAAGTTTCATGTTGAGCTCTCCCAACCTTTCCCCGCTACGTACTGTGATCGCCCTATGCACAACCACTCTTAAGCCCATCTTTCCATCGTTTACTAGAGAATACGCAGCATCTTTTTCGGTTACAAAAATTCTTTTTTTTCTTCTCCACCGCAGCTTCATTCATCCTGAGGGAGATTGTTTCCACCGTGCCGTGAAAGGATTGGCGCGATGTTGGTCCCTTCTTCCAAACGAGCCTCCTGATTGGTTCGTCCGCCGAGGATCCAACCCCTGACACCCAGGAAGCCCCTCGTCATGCTAAGCGAAAGGACTGGGAAGACTCACGATACTGGCAAATCCATAATCCTCACTCAATTCTGGTGCTGATATCATGATCCGCTGCAGGGTGTCTACTATCTGGTGGGGGCTTGGATCAACTTCATCTGAGCTTCTCGTTGCAGGGTTATAAAATAACTACTCGTTATCCAGATCCATGCCCCGCTTCCTATGGCTCCTGTGCCCAGCTATTCTAGGCCACATTCATTACTTTTGATTATAAGACTCGGCGAGCTTTCCAGTAATCTATTCTATCCAGCAGCATTGTGCATCTCACTCTCTTTGGTTCTCTTTCCGGGTTTTCAGTCTTTTCACTCTTTTTCCCACTGTCTTTTCCAAAGAACTTCGCCAGTCGACCTTTTCTCATCCACTCACTCGTTGATCGCGTTATTTGGAAACTTTCACTTCAAAAACAACAGAACAACACTCACACTCGCTGAAGATGAAGGGAGCCTATCTTTGGTCGTTTGCTTTGGCAGCTGCTGGTACCGTGCAGGGAGAGGGAGAGGTCCCAGATTTGCAACAAGTTCGTACAGCTTATGACTACGAGGTCATGACATCTGAGTTACTCTATACTCGTACCATCCCAAGATACGTTACCTTGACCAACGATCAAGGCAAGCCAACAGCCAGTAAGTCATTAGTGTATTCACCTCAAAAACAACATTCTAATTGTGTAGCTATCGTTACCAGTAGTGCTGAAGTATCTGCTGGAAATTCCACAAAGACTTCTAGCGTACCGAAGACTACTTTGACCTACGCGGTACCCATGACTATATCTCAGGTCACTTCCACTATCGTCGAAACTATCACATCTTGCTCAGGCAATCCAGGTTGCACCAATGGTCAAGTCGTGACCAAAATAACTGTCTCTACCACAACTTGCCCTGTTACTCAAACCGGAGATATCACAGTTTCGGCGACAAGCACACAAACTGTCCATGTGAGTTCATTTTTCTGCTTATGAAATCCCCCAATTGACATTTCGTAGCCTGTTCCATATCCTACTGGGTTGCCAGTAAATTATACCCATCCCAATGCAAGCGTTTCACAAAACTCCGGAGCCACTGCCACCAGCAAGCCAATTCTCTTGCCAACTGGATACCCCAGCAAGCCATCAAACCACACTCCGGTCTATAACATCTCTTCAAGCGCCGTTTCTCAAAACTCTGGTGCGACCGGCTCTAGCAGACCCTTAACCCCATATGGAACCGGAATTGTCGCTAAGCCATCGATTCCATCTGGTAGCATCGTTCCATCAGGTGGACTCAACGTCCATACCTATGCTGAAGGCCCATTCTCCAACAACACTGTGACCAGCAAGCCTTCCACTACTTCCAAACAAGCTTATATCACCCCTCGCCCAAACTTTGTCCCATCTGGTTCCGGAACTCCCCCTCTTGCAAGCTACCAGGCTCCTGGTCCTTATGCCAACACCACTAAAGTTCCTATGACCACCTCGACCGTATACACAACCAAAATCGGTACAGTTACCCAGTGCCCGCCTACCGTGACTAACTGCCCAGTCGGTGCCGTGACCACTCAGACAATGTAAGCAATCTTTTATTTTCCCCATCATTCAACAAAGAGAAAATGTATACTAATTTAATGTAGTGCCTTGTATACAACCATCTGCCCAGTATCTGAAGCCCAACCTACCCCGAGCAAAATCGTTTCAACCAAGTATGAGGTATCTACTCCAGCTTCTGGTGGCCCAGCTATCACCCGTACCTCTGTAATCACTCTCCCATACCCGGGAGCAACTTCAGGGTCTGAAAACAACGGCAACGTTTATCCTCCTCCTCCTCCAAACGACCATGGCGGTGTTGTTTCAACCAAAATCCAAACATCTACCCCAGCGGCCGGTGGTCCACCCATTACCATTACCTCAGTGATTACTCTCCCATACCCAGGAGCAACTTCAGTCTCTGATAACAGCGGTAACAATGGCACACCATACGGATCACCACCAAACGAATCAACACCAGACCTCACAACCGTCATCTCAGTCAGCAGTCCTCCAGGCGGAGTTCCAACAACCATCACCTCGATCCGCACAGCCACCAGAACCAGATTACAGACCGTTACTGACATCAAAACTGCTGTTATCCCCAAACCAACGCTCGGTGAAAACCCCGAAGGAGGTGTCTGCCCTGATGTACCAGCCGTCACTGACGCCGGAGCCTTCCCAGTCAACGGTCTCCCATACAAGTCCGGTGCAAAGATCACCATGGATGGTATGGTCTACGTGATGCCCGCCAATGCCACTGGAATAATCAAGGCTTTGGGATACGCACCTGTCGCTTCCGTTGCTGCTTCTTCTTCCCCCGCTAGAAACTATACTAGACCCAGGGCCACTGGCACAGGATCCTTGAGACCTTATGGTACTGGTTCCGTTAGAGTCGCTGGCACCGCATCCTTGATGCCATATCTCGCTAATCCTATTAGACCCACTGGCACCGGAACTTTGAGACCTTATGTCACTGGTCCCGCTAGAGCTGCTGGCACCGGATCTGGAACACCTTACTAGAGAGTTGCTATTTCGCTACTGAATAATCTGGTGTTCTTGTATCAGTTTTGATGAATTCCCTTCTTCTGTCACCTTCTTCTTCTGTTGATCATTACATTCTCCACCGACAAAGATACTTTGTATAGGGACCCTGGTGTACTTTTCTCCCTTTTGTTTTCTGATTTCTTTGGGACTAGCTAGTCTAGACAGACCGGCATGGTCTGGTATAGCTGGTCTGGTCATTGACGGAATCGAGAGTGAGATGAATGGGCTATGCCCTTCCATCCATTTGAGTATCATTGCGGCGGCGTTTCGGGGGTTGTGTTGCTTGATATAGGGGAAGGGGGGGACGGGGGGGTATATAGGGTCCAAGATAGCTAGCAAGTTTAGATGTTTGTGGGGTTTTTCAATAGATTTTATACTCATTGGTATCTTTATACTTTGCTCTTTTTCTCAATGTGTAATGTTAGACTCGTAGTGAAAGCTTTAGGTGAAAAAGAGAAAGTAATATTATACGGTAATTGACTAAGATACCCCTATATATATTATATATACCTGAGAGAACCCTAAAATAATTCGCTTGTGACCAAGAAAACCCTTACATTGTAAGAGAGGCGGGCATTACTCCGTACACCCCTAGGTTATAAAAATATTATCCTAAAGACCTCATACAACTAAATCAATTATATGAATAGTTTAGAACAATTGTTACTTTTTAATTCTGATTGTACTAGGTGAAATAGGACAATTAAGTTACTTGTGCCAGACTTTTAGTATAATAACCTTTGAAAGCGTGTACAGAGCAATGTCTAGATATCTTACCCCTTGAATTCAGGGGTATCTCAGCATGTCCCGTCGTCGTACAAGCCCACAAAACAGCCCCGAGCTTTCCCCACAGCCAACCAGCAGCCCTCGCGTAGCCCCCAGCCCCACAAAAGTCGCAAAATAATTTTAATATCTCGAAATACCACAATTACCACCATCAAGACTGGTAACCTGCCCGCCTGGCCCAGTCAGTTAGTGTGTGTTACCATATGCAACAATTCCCACAAGCGCCAACACCACGACTGTTTCCTCCTGTTAACTTGGACGCGCCCTGGTCAAGCGTCAGACCGCTCGTTTGTATGTAAATGTAAGTTCTCCTTAATACCATTAAAAAATGCTTTTACTAATTCTGCCTAGAAACAAAAAGATTATAGTATACCTGTTTTTTTTCCGTGTTTTTTTGTTGGGGTTTTGGCTGTTTTGGGATCAGAGCCGTTCCTTATTTCCTACGGGAAGTCTGGAGTGAATTCACCACGGATTAGCAGCATTTGATCGACAAGACTCCGCGTTCCTTGGTACCGATACTCTGCTGCTTGTGCTGTCATGACAACGCTTCTTCCCAAAATGAGAAACTGTTGGTGTTTCTTTTATTAGAATATGGTAAATGTGTAGCTGTTTAAGTGCTTAATTATACAGTTATGGATGTAGCCAGAATATATACGTCTATCTAACAAAGAGTCTTTGATCAAGTGAGAACATGCAGTACAGGTATAGA
>UNPT01000093.1:0-143093 GCA_900536445.1 Hymenoscyphus occultus
CAAGAGAAAGGTTTAATTAAAGTGCAATTTGGGCTTACGTAAACTAAGCGTCAAAGTAAAGGGTCTGTATTCGAAGCCTATCATCGCGAGTAAGATCAGGCCTCTTAGTCTTAGGCGTAGGAACATTGTACATTACTGAATCCATGATTGTAAGAGTGATTGTAGAACAATTGTTAGTGTAAAGCAGCGTCCAAAACATTAAATAATTATTGGTTGATGTACTAGAACCTTCCACCGTGCACAGATGCCCCACATCAAATAATTGTGCCCTGTACCAAAGTACACTCATCGAAAAAGATACATGGAATCAGCACCATAAATCCCACCATCTCGGATGTACGTCAGACCCCTGAACTCCAACCCGCGAACCCCTCCTTCAACTCACCCAGGTTCTGGGGTAAACAAGAGACTTGGGCCCCATCCCCGGAAAACGGACGATCCTTCCCAAGATCCCCATTCAAGGAGGGGCGAGCCTGTACGGATTTCATCCGTGTGAACATAAAAGAGATGGAAATCCCAACATGCTTCTGTGGCAATATTTGATCCACTCCCACACTACAGTACGGTGACACTGTCCAGATTCCAGGACTTGGACAGTTGGACTGCATATTTGAGTGGTTCGTCATTCGTGGTCGACCTCGTTTCAGAATCCAAATACACAGGCAAATGGTAGGATGGGAGTGTACGAGTACACGCACGCTTTTGCCTCCCACCTGCTCGTGTCGTTTTCCAGAGCACGAGCAGGCCAGACCCGCCATGTTCAGGTTATTGCATCTGAAATCCCATTCCAGGGTCCAGCTCGAAACACCTACTCTATACAGTAGTAAACAGCCATCCCTTCATTCACACGTCATCCCACCATGAAAAAGCTTATCAAATATGTCAAGTTCTTCGTTCTATTTGAGCCTCATCATGCTTACAACGAACTAGTCTATAACAAACAATGGCTGGGTCCTGACAATGTGCTTCGGTCGCCCCCAAAAAGAAAAGAAAATGTGAGACCTTCGTAGTTGTAGAAAAACTCCTCCACCAGATGTGATTACCTATGCAGCCATGGCCACCCAAAATTTGGCTATCTTGGCTGGTTCCAAAATAGATACGCCTGTACAATCCAGTGTCGTGCATGTGCCCATGACTGACTTATTTTGACGCCTTCCCATTTTCATTATGATGATCCTATTCAAATTTACAAAACGAGAACGGCGGCCATCGCGAATCCGAAGACGGCGACGAACGACGCTTGGATCATGGATCCCGAGCTGCCAGCAATGACTGCGGATGTGGCGGCCCCTGGAGATGAAACTGGCGAGTTTGGCTTGTTTGGTACAGTCACAGTACCGTTGGATCCTGAGCCAGATGAACCGCCGGAAGAAGCTCCTCCAGTGGGAGATGCGGATCCAGAACCAGAACCAGTTGCAGAGGCGGTTGCCTTGAGGGTAGCGGAAGAAGATGCGGAGGATGAGGTGGGGGTGCTGATGTTTTTGCAGGAGAGATCAAATAGAGGACCGTTCATTCCCTTGCCCATAACACCGAAACTTGGGCTTGGAGTGGTGCTGTCGTCATCGTACAAAGTGTACCACCAGATGTTGGTCTTTCCGAATCGTGGGCATCCAACTTCGTCCCAGAACAACTTGGCGTTCTCCGTAGATGCGACACCAAGGTTTTGGGTCTTTCCGCTGACTGGCCATCCGGTTTCGGTAATCCAAAGTTCCTTTCCTCCAATAGCGTTCTTGGTGGCAGTCAAAGCATCCTCGAAGAGATTCTTTCCGCTGCTGATATCGTTGGACATGGTATCTTGGAAGTATGGGTAGGCGTCGACACCGATCCAGTCGCAAGCATCGATGGTGGCCTTGTTGGTTTCGTTAACCCAAGCAGTCCTAGAAAATGTTAGCGCGTCGTCTTCTTATTGATACGAGCGTTCCATACCAGGTATCAACGTGTCCAACAGGGGCTTTTTCTAATGCAGTTCCCTTAACAGCCTCTCGGAGTTTACCAATATAAGCTGCCATGGTGATGGAGTCGGCACCGTATCCAGATCCAGCCTTGATACCCATTGGAGAAGCACGGTACAAATCCTCACTTCCTACTGAGATACCAACAACGAGATCAGTGAACTCGGAACCCCATTTGGCGATGGCGGATTTCAAGGCAGTGATTTCAGCATCGAATGGTCCCTGGCCAGCGGAGGCCCAGAGACCGAGGAGGAGGGTGGTTTTGGTCTTGATGGCAGCTGGGATGGCCTGGATTGGCTCGTTGACCGAGCTTCCACCTTGGATCATGGTATATAGACCTGAACAGAACAGGCTTTAGCATATTGCGCTCACAGACAGAGTTCTTCAGGGGATGCTTACGAGCAGAGTTAAATCCACCGTTGGTACCGGGGAGGTTCTTTGCAGCGGTGAATTCCGCCTCAAAGTCCTTTTCGAACTTGAAGGTTCCATCAGTGTTGGCCGCACCAAAGTTGAAACCCTGGTTAGCAGTCACTGAGGAGATGGCTGCCGCAAGGGCAAGCAAAGTGGATGTAGAGCGCATTTTTGAGTGTGTTATTTGTATGTGAGCTTGAAATGGAAATATTATTTGGGCAAAAGATGGAAGAAGAAGGAGAGCAGCGGAGAAAAGGCGTCAAAGACAGTGGTACACCCGAGAGTGTAAAGGAGATGGGACGAGAGACTCAGAGAACACAAGATGTCGTAGAGACTGTTGGTGCAATGGGATGAGAGGAGGGAGAGGGAGAGAGAGAGCTGCCTTGGCGCTGGGGGAGAAAGTTATTTATGGGCTGGCGCTGCGAGTCTGCGACCACCAACTGGACCAAGGTCCAAGGAGGGTGATGGCCCAGTCAAAAGGGGGTTCGAGCCGACCCATACAATCAAGCATCCAGAGACCAATCAGAGGCGGCTTTGGCCATGGCGCTGCTTCTGCGCCTGCTTGTTCCTGCTTGTTCCTGCATGGCCAAGCGAGGGGATGATGCGCCGATCGACTGAGCAAAATACGAGTCCTTCAGACACAGAATCCAAATGATTCTACGGAGGTATAGCTGTAGAATTTGATATGCAAACCCTCATGCTTCTGAGCACATCGTTTCTCTGCAAGTGACTGCTTCCCGGTGACTGCTTCCCGACACGTTGTGTGCCCGGTTCTTTGTCCAACATCGCGTTCAAGCCACCGGTGTTTGCATACACACGCCATGCGACTATTTTCTTGGTCTCCCATCAATCTCACCACTCTCACGCCGCTTGGTGTTTTGGAGGCGCAGTCCATGTTGGCCTGACACGAGCCCTGCTCCACTTTAATCCCCTTTCTCATTGGCTACTTCTCTACGACTTCACCACAGAAGCTTTACTCGAGATGAGCTCATTTTCCGACTCTCCTCTTTTCGGACAATAAGAGCGACATCACGTGCGTTTATTGAACTCAAAGTCCGAATGTTTGGACTGTTTTTGACTGAATATGGAAGTTGAATTGTACGAGTCCGGAATATATTTGCTTACAACTCAGCGAGAAGAATCCTCGATATCCTTATCACGCTCTTCCCTCCCTATGACGGAGATTTTCCAAGGTTCTTCCGTTTCTTTGCGTACGTAAACCACCTCGGGAGGCTTCCTCAGGATCATATTTCATATTACGTGCCAAATTCTCAGCTCCTACTTCGTGCTTCGGCCTTCCACTCTTAACTACAGAATCCCTCCACCATGCCTGCACCTCACACTCCGAATACATCTCCGATACATGTTAGGGCTATTGAACCTCTATGCAGTGTACCAAAATGAATGCAGTGTTACGTTAGTATCATCCAGCTTCATATCCCAAAAGAATGTCGACCTGCAGCTATCAGATATCAGCTTGTACTCGAGCGAGAAGTTTGTACCCGAGCAAGAGTGGTGCACATTAGCTTCTTTGATATGCCGCTTCCCCCTCGCGAGGATCAAGCTTCAAACATTCAACTCAATACGGAGTATGGCCATTCTCAAAACGTACACACTGACTGGGTTCTTCCCTCCGAGTGTTGTACTAGTTCGCCTGCCGAAAAAGCTTATGGAGATACGAGGATACGTGTAGGGCGTGAGGATGCAAAGTTGCTACGTGATAAGGTTGTGGCTTGCATGGCTTTGCCTTGGACCTAAAGAGATGAAATGTCACCAGCAATCGTGGTGTTTATTATTCATTATTCATGTTTTCTCACAGCTCAACTGATCTTTGATAGTGTACGTTGCTGATGCTCGAAGCTCTGTTATTATGGGTTTTTTGTTTTTTATTTCAAAGAGAACCTTCCTGATCTTCACCATGCAGCAGCTCAATTCTGTTACAAAACTACTCCATATCATTATCCCACATGTCGGTCCTCATATTCCAGCACATATTCCAGCAGGCTAGCTGTTCTTTACAACTGCTCATTCACACAAGCGGCTATCCAACACTCCACCAAAAAACAACCGTTTCGTTTCAATCATGCTGCATCAAAAATCTGGATCTACTATGGTTCCGGGCATATCTAGACTGCTGCTTTCGATAACGGCAGCAGATGAAGTTTCGTCAGTTTCCGGACTTCATCAGACTATCACCTCAAGGTTTCTGATTCTTAATGCTTGGATGAAGGTTATTTATGGGAAACCGGCTAGACTGTGGGAGATATGAAGATGGGGTATACATACGAGTGTGTGTATGTACCTACCTCGTTGGTATCAATCAGTTCATGTATTTCGATATTACAACATCTTGTTCCATCTCATTATTCCTCATCATCTACCTTCCCCCCAAAAAACAAAACACAAACAAAACCCGATCACCAACTAAGATTACACCTGGTACAAGCCCAGAAAACGAACCGATCTCGCCAGCCTTCCTGGTTTGGGAAAGAGACGAAGATATATATAACCTCAAACTACGAGTCTAACACCGAGGACGAACAAATGAGGGCTCGCTCCAGGCAACGATGGTTCTTAGTAAAGATCCTTTTAGTCATGAGAGTAGCTGGATTTTACTGTATTCGCTTCCATTACATGTCTACTTCCACGTATTCGTTATCACATAACAATCTATTATCTAGATTACACATACCAATAAAGTTCAAGATCAATCAATGGGATGTGGGCCGGTGGGGGTTGGAAGTTACCTCTTGTACTGTAAGAATACATCCCTTTCTCATAATTCTCATTCATTTGTAATCTTGTAAGACTACTAGCTCCGTCTTAGACAAACAGCCCATTATCATATGGAAGACAACTTACACAATCAACCAGAAACCCTCACTCCTTCACTTGACTAGAAGTAGGAAATCATCTCGTCTTCAATCCACCATGGAGATTTTCCCGAGTTCCAATACTGTACTGATCTGGTAAGGAGTGAGATACTCTATGCGTCTATTCAAGAGAGTGATATAAATTAAATGATATACCGTATTCATTCTTAGTATCTTAGTTCAAGACAGGAAGATGCCTTTGACCGTCATCATCGGGCCTTTTTATTACTACAGATGGTTTTGAGAAATTGGGTATCGAAGTATGTCCTTCATAATGCTAGAGGGGGGTGTTAGTATTAGCTAACCCGAGATGAAGAAGAGAAGTTAGGGGGATTGGATTGGATTGGAACGTTGCTTATAGTATTGTGGAAATGGGAGATGGGAGATGGGAAGGAGTCTTGAAGGGGTGGAGAGTGAGGGTTTGTGCTGGATGCTTTTGTTGGTGGATTTCTGGTTTGTCGGGTGGAGGGGAGGGGAGGGCACGGGGGTTTTGAAGAGGGATGTGGATGGAGTGTTGGGTTTGAGGAAGGATGGGAATATTGTTATATAGGTACTTTACCTTTAATTTGTAATCTAACATGTTGTTGATTCTATACCCAGTCTTTGAGCGCTTTTTAGAACGCGCAAATCTTTGAACTTGCAGGAATATTGATAGATTAAGACTCGTGGGTGTGGGCGTGGATGTTCTCACCAAGCACGAGAAATGCAAGAATCCTGGGGCTATAAATCCCCCTATCTTCCTTCCGACCGGTTCTCAGACTTATTTTATTTATAGATAGAGAGTTGATAGAGAGATGACTGAGATGGTTTCGAGAGGAAAATACTCAGATGACATACTGTTCGAAGTGAGGGCCTGGAGAAATACCTTCTTATTTCATAGCTACCATGGAAAAAAGATTCTCATAGATCAGCATGGGCCGGCTTTCTCGAAGAAGTATCTTGCTACTGTAATATTCTTTATAATCGTATGAGAGATGGAATCCTGCTATGCTACGTACTGTTAATCTTGCTCAGAAATTCGGATTGGCAGAATAGGTTGTAGGGATACCTGGTCGTTTGTTAGAGACTAGGGTGGAAGTTAATGTTGAAAGTTGGGGAGAAGCTGAGAGGTTGAAGAGAGTTTTTATATAGGAGACGATGGAGAGAGGGTACTATTACAATTTCTTGGAAATTGGCGAGGGTGCGAGGGTCATGATATCTGTGGATCCAGAACAGAATTTCGAATAGGGAGATGAAAGATTGTTGCTTATGCTTACAAGTTTTTCACCGCATTTTCAGCTGATAAACTTGCTATCGTCGGGATTATCAAATTAACAGGGCTAGCCCTGGGATTCGAAACGTCCTTATATCCGTATCAGTAGCAATCATCCAATAACACCAACACCAACACCTTAGACTGTCTCCCCTTCACGAAAGACAAACCGAAATCCTCTAACTATATAGAACAGCGACTCACCCCTTATACATCGAGGTACTTAATCAAGAAACCGAGAACCCGGGAGAAAAATAATAAGAATTCTGAACCCAGCAGCTGAGCTACTCGTCTCTCTAGCAAACTCAAATGATAAAACAGGAAACTATAGGAAAAGAGTACCTAGACAACCTCGAACATCTAATAACGTCACAACCGGCATCTCAATCCGTCTCTTTGATGCCGCCAACAGAGGAGCCAGTGAGCGAACCAGAAGAGGTCTAGAAGCGACCTCTTCTCTCGGTTCCATCCTAAGTCCAAGAATCAGGTTACAGAAAGGCCAGTATGGCACTGTAACCCACCGACCGCAAATCCTTGAGAGAGTTCGCGCAGCTCGTATGCAAAGATTCTACGACGTCGATGCGAGCTATGAATATATACAAGCGTACCTTGCTATGAAAGACATAGCAGGGTCTGGAACACGGGGGTTTGAACCGGGGGTGTTGTATTGTGGATCAAGATTGGTATTTGTTTAGTGGGCTTCATTCTAACGGTACCTGATTCTTAGCTGAAGGCTTACTATGAGATATTTATCTAACCCTCATATAAACTCATTTCCCCAGAAAGCCTTCCAGAATTACACCTACGAGTTTTGAGATAACCCGCAACGTCAACGGGCCTTTGCTGTTATCAAGCACCGGTCCACTTCTTCGTCTCTTCACTGGACTCTTCTTGTGATTGAACGAGGCGGAGGTGAAGAGATCGTCTGGTTGTGTGGAGAAGGGGTTGAGGGAGGGATTGGGAGACTGGAGGAGGCGGTGGGGATTTTGGAGCTCGTGGAGGTGAGTTTGGGGAGGACTGTGGGGTTGGCTGGGGGGATTAATGTTAGGATTGGGTTTGGTTTGAGGGTGTAAGAGGTGGAGAGGCGTGGTTTGTATGGGAAAGAGATCTAGATTGAATTGGTACTTAAAAGAATAGATGTTGGCGATTATGAGGGTGTGCTTCCTAACTTACGGACTTGGATTTAATTTATCAAAGGCATAGGGTTGGGCTATCTAATTTTAGATAATGTAATTATAATTGGTTTTTCTCTAAATTATAATAATTAAAGATTTAGGTTCTAATATTAGATCTTGGCAATGAATATCGGGCATATCAAGTAGTAAATAAGGGGTATAGGGGTAGACTAGTTTTACTAAAAAAGACTATCAAAAATATATATAAAAGAGTACTTAATTCAAAGAATTAACTCTAATCTTCCTCGTCCTTGCTCGAGTTATTAATCTTAATATTACTATTATCTTTGTCCTTATTATCTCCTTCCTCTATTTATATAAGCGCTCTTTCAAGTTCGACGAGCTTCTCTTTAGAGACCTTAGAGAAGTTAAGGAACTCTGAGTTATTATCTAATACGCGCTAGCTTATATAGATAAATATTAGTTTATAAACCTGTTCTACCTTAAGGCGGTTACGTAAAGTACTTGTAATTAATCCTATATAACTAAAAGCGCACTTAGAGGGCACTAAATTAGTAGGTGTTTCAAAGATTAAAACTATAATTTGTGGCCGGGCTATTTAGATTTTCCGCCTCGAGGTCACATGATACACGTAATTTATAGATAATTTATTATCAGATAATCGACCTAATTAGTAATTATAGATAATTTATTTAAATTAGACATAATTGAACAACCCTACAAAGGCATCATAGTTAACTCGCATGTTATGAAGGTAGATATAGAGGTAAGTCGTTTACCAGGTCTACGTTCCTACTCTACTTGAAAAAACGAGTGTTCTAACGGGTATATAGTGGTTCTCTCTTGAAGATGAGTAACAAAAGCAAAACAACAGCAAATACTACCGGGATCTCTAGCTCGGGAATTGACTATCATCTATACCTACCATAATACAATACTAAATTGCAACCAATCTTTGAAGTCATTAAATACTTGGGTGCCTGTAAGTGCTAATTATCATAAGTTGCACCCCTGTCACTAGATGCCTAAAAGCTTCAATGGGAAGAACCTCATCGAAGAAGATCGTATAGTGATGGAAGTCTGTCTTGTTAATACAGAATGGTAAATACCTCCAAGAACTTCTTACATTAGTTACTTTTCTCGACATACAGAAGCGGAATGTCAACTACCGAAATCCAAACGAAAATGAATAAAACGAAAGAAGTAGTAACTGATACACCATGGTCTTGGGAAGACTAATAGCTAGCATACAGATTGCGAAAAGAGTATAAAGGCAGGTGGATCCATCATTTACTTGGTGTATATATGGATATGCACCACTTTCGGCCTCCTAGTCTTACGGTAAGGCGATTAAGACATGTAACGACTTCCCATTTTGAATTATTGTCCGTGTCCGTTAGACAGGGGGTCTGAAAGACGTGTTACAACTGGATGTCCTTGGAGAAAGCCGAACCAGCGAACGTGCAAGAAAAGTTCGACAATGAATAATAATTCGACAGTAAAACAACCTACACTCTAGCTCAGAGCTCCCAGCCTTCTTATAACAATATTAGATCCCAAACAATTTCCCACACCAATCCTTGAAAACCTCGAAACGAGGCAGTCGGTCGAGCGCAAATCATGTCTTTGAATCACTTCCCCGCCCTGGCGTTCACTTTTGCCCTTTATCCTCCCTGAGGACCCTTTTTGTGCTTCTAGAACGTGTTTTATAACTGCCATGAGACAATGCGTTAGTTGTTCGGGATATATCTTGTTGTCGAAGTCTAATCATGGAGATTTAATACGATATTCCTTCTCTAGACATTCTTTTCTTTGGACTAGGCTAGGTTGGGAGGACTTTTGTGTTGATTTCTTTTGATAGAGAGAGAGAAAGGGAGAGTATATGTGAGAGTGGGAGGTGTCATGATTTGTTTTTGCACAATACTTAGGTAAAAAACCTGGTGGAGATAATCCTATTGTTCGTACTTATTCACTAACAACGTCTAACTATAACATCACTAAAAAATTCATTGTAGACTATACGCTCAGTACGCCATACACAGAGACCAGGACCTTTGCGCAAAGATATCCCAAAATCCAAAGATGGGGTAGCGAAACCCAAAAAAGTTAAAGATTCTTATTCTAACTAGGTATCAACTTCTGAAGTCATCGTTAAATCTCACAGGGGTACGGTACGGGTGTAAACTCCGGGGTTTTGCTTCAATTATTCCATGCTTTTAGAAGAATATAAATGTTTAGTAACATTTAAAGAGAACAGAGTAACTTGGATTTATATATTAATCTAGGTATTTAGAACAATGTAATCAGTAGAACAATCGACTGAGCTAATCCAACGTAGAATAAAGAGAGCTCTTCGTCCTCTTTTCTCTATATCACAAGTACTAATGGGTAAATAAATATACCAACCTATCAAATCTACACAATAAATAAAGAAGCTACAAAACATCCGAATCTAAAAGCATATATATCACCCAGTATTTACCTTACTCTATCCAAATCACACATCCCTCATACCCTCTACAGTCTCTTACAATCGCAACAACCTCCCCACCAATCACATGGCCAAGTTCCAACCCAGCCTAACCGAACTCACCCCGAAACCTTTTCTTTTTTCCACACCTCACCCACACCCAACCCAACACCACCCCACAAACCCCATTCCCAAAATTCACTCACACACACATATACATAAATAACCCCCAACACACCAATCAAATCACATCAAAAAAACAAAACACACACACAAAAAACATCCGAATTAGTGTATCGGCTAACATACCCCGCTTTCATCTGAAAGTTGCCGGGGAGCGCCGGGTTCGATTCCCGGATTCGGAAATGTTCCCCTTTCATGTGTATATTTTTTTCTTTTCTCTCTGCCTTTTTTTGGGGATAGTATTAATGGTTTTTTTTCTTTGAAATGGCCAGTTTTGATTTATCGCGCCAAACGGCGGCCCATAAGTAAACTTTTTTAGTGGATATGCCGGTGTGGATATACATACAAGCATTCATCTCGGCTTCCTCTTAACACCTACTGATTAGTACGGAGGGCAGAGTTTCTTTTTCACTTTACAGTTCAAAGATGTGGGGGGTGGTATGTAATCGTGCGTTGCGGTTCTCGAGACTATCGAGTTAAGCGAGGGTTGGGGCGGGTATTTTCTGCTCATGGTGGACACTGGTGTCTTGGCGGCTTTGATTGAATGACTCGGAAGGTTCTGGTGTGGTCTGGTTTGGTCTATTGAATTTTTGTTTACGTTTATTGTTGGAGTGTGGATGGAGGGGAGTTTGGTCAATAGGAGGAGGACACGAAGGGAAGGCTGTAGTGGTGGGAATTCCGGGTTCCGGTCGATTCGTTGATTGAGGTGATTGGGGTTGATTACTCGTACTATAGGGTGATTGGGGTGGAAATGAACTGACTCGAGGCGGGAGTGAGATATGGGGATACTGATTACGAGTAATATGTCTTTAATCCCTTGTGGTGTGAGTGATGATAAAGTCTAATGTTATACTCGTACGGCTTTGAAAAAGTGTTAACTGGCTTTAAAGTGACATGGCCCATGACCCCCGCTACTCTACAGTGGGTTACTTACTAGGTATCCTTGATGCCTCGTCACACTACCCACATATTATTGTCACTACCCACCTCGTCGTCGTCGTTATGAGAACTTAGTATACATATATATATATAATTTTTTCGTGTTTTACTTGAATCGAGGAGTGGAAATAGCTGGGATTTTATTATAGCTCTGAGGGTGTGATAAGATGTAGTTGCGATAGTAAGGGTGGAGTATACAACGGCGAGGGAACGACGACGAAGTATACAATTTACCTACCTAGTAGATGGGAATAGCTTGTAATTAGAGGTAGTGCACTATAGTAGTAGTATTTAGTATAGGGGGCTATCATTTATACTAGAATTACAAGTAAGATTACCTGACCACCTACCATATATTACCTGGGGGCTATATCACTTCAAAGCCTTATAACATTTGGCATGGTAAATGAGGGGTTTATTAGTACATGTATGGAATATTGACTTAATAAAGTAAATGGGGCGTAGAGAAGGGGTCTTTTAATGGGTATAAGCAAATTTTCTTGTAGCTCTTTATGGGGATTTAAAGGGATTTTATAGTAATTACCGCCTGTTTGTAGATTGTTTGTTGAATCTGTGAATGTCTTGGAATATGTATTCTAGTATGTGTAGCTATAGATCTGAACAATGATAATAATACAAAAATAATAAGGAAAACATTACTTGTATACAGAAACAATAACAAAGAAGAAGTGCCGTCACTCATAAGACACATCACATACATAAACATACACCCCCTCACTCCCCCTCATCCCCCACCCCCCTCAAACCTCCCACTCCCATCCCCCCCACCAAACCTCCCCCTCACCCCCGCCAATACCCCCAAAACCCCATTCCGTTCCAACACCTCACTCCTCCCCCCCATCTCCTCAAAGCCCCCCCTCACCCTCCTATCCAACTCCCTACACACCCCATCCCCCCTCACGCGTTCACTCCGCACCACGCCCTCCCACGTCTGGTCCTGCATATCCATCTCCGGACCCGACAAGAGCAAGAAGCAGGTGGAGACCTGCTGGAGGATGACCGCGTAGAGCATGCAGGTCATGGGGGGGTGGAAGGAGGTGCAGAGTGTGCTGCGCTCGCAGATTGAGAGGGCGTGGGTGGTGGTGTGGAGGAGGGAGGGGGGGTGTGGTGGGTATTCTTGTGGGAAGGGGGGTGGTTGTTGTTGGGTGAGGTTTACTTGTATACAGCTGTGCAGGGCTCCGAGGATTGAGAGGGCGGTTTGGAAACAGTCGCAGATGGGTTGGCGGGGGGGTGTCTTTGTGAATTCTGGGGTGCTGGGGTGGGGAAGGGCTCCGAGGGTTGGGCTGTCGAGGTGGAATTTCTGTGAGGGGAGGGGGTGGGTGGTGAGGAGGGGGTTTGGATGGGCTTCTGAGGTTTGCCAGTGGGTGGGGAAGGGTTCGGAACTGGTTCCGAGTCCCATGGTGTCTAGACCGAAGAAGTTGGGGGGGTTGCTGGCCCAGTTGTTGGGTGCGGGGATGGTTCCATCTAGTGGAGGGTTGGTGAACCCGTACGAGGGGTCTACGGGGACGTTGAAGTTTTCTGGAGAATGTTAGCGGGATCCATTCTAGTCCAGAGCTGGTACTGACCATAGATATCGTTCATGCCATCGTTGTAGATCTCTGCTTGATGGGACATGGGCGAGTCTGTGTAAGAAGTGGATTTCGAGTCACTGCCCGTCATTGCAAAATCTTGAAAGTTGCTAGGGATATCTTCTTGTGCTGGCGACTGTCGTATTCTGTTCTTTCGGTTTTCTCCCATGGCCTTGCTGGCTTTGGATTCAGGCTTCCCAGATGCTGCACTATAAGTACAAACACTTCGGTTGTTGGCACATCGCCTGCAACAGTCGGGATCTCGACTACATTTGACTTTGAATCGATAGCACTGGTCGCATGCTGGGGTTGCCATCATCCTGTTTCCACTCACGATGCTGTGAGTTCGTACTCGAATGGGTGATGCTGAGCATGAAGTCGAAGAGGTTTCTGATGATACTCCTTCTGGGATCTGATCCCAAGATGGTGACCAGAGACCGGGACTTGGAGTTCCATCTAAGAAATGTGAGCTTTGCTTCTATATCAAGGGTTTGTAGTGGAATAGTTACTTACCTGTCACTGGTGATGGCATCTGATTTTCGGGTAATTCTGCATGTCTCTATTAGCATATATTCTTCAATACGCCACTCTTTCACCATATACCATGTTTGAGATTCAGCAAACCAAAAAACTTGCCTCCACTGCCACTTTCAGTCCGGTCATTCTCAATATTCGAACTTTGCCGTCTGAGCTTGTTGCTTCTCTTGGGCTTGCCCATAAATTTTCCGAAACTATAAGTGCACGGATTGGAATTATTCATGCAGCGTTGGCATCGAGGCAAGCTTTTCGAGCAGACTTGTTTGGTGCGGTAACATTGATCACAGGCTTGAGTTTCTGTATCCATGGTTTCGGAGTTTTCGTTAGGACAAGCACAGGTCTTCTTGCTGAACTCTTTTTGTAAGTAATAGATTGGTCGGAGATATTGCCTTCTCTTAAGTGATACTGGAGTCAAGACAAAAATGGTTTGCTGAGGATTATAGTGCTTACAGCAATTGGCGTTCATGTACCGAGCTCTGATCATGCAGAACATTCAGCTAAAATGTTACGCCGTCTGGCAAGGTGGTCTTACACCCTCGTGGCTTATGTCGTACAACCTGTATTTAAATGACACGAAACTGCTATTTTTAACATTTTAAAGAGCAAAGTTCTTCCTGTTTCAATATTTGCCCCTCAATGTAGTAGTCGAACTTCTTCTGATGTTCAGACTAACACAGGGGATAGGTAAATGGTACTCTGCCATTCCTTTAGAATGTTCGTTCCCCGTTCGCTTATGCAAGTTGACGGACGGCTCTGCATGAGGGCTGGACGGCTGGAGAAAACGTTCCAAAATGTGGCGTCTAAATTAGGTTGGAATGGCTTCTCTTTGGACGTTGCTATCAACTTTATTGTCCATAGCCACCAGGTTCATCATAGACCGCTCAATAGGTCCCCTGACGCTCGCGTTGCTCTGCAGGTTTCATCAGATCCAAGATATTTCGGACAGTTTTTAGACCGTTGTGTTCCTGAATTGGGCTTTCCATATATTAACAAGCCAGAGCTATTCATAGTGAGAAGATATCGAGTAAATGTCATATACTAGAGCCGTATGATACGTCTTACTCTTGAAGCTGTTTGACTACTCGGTACGGCAATGTAGTATACTGTATATCCCTACCAGCCACGGGGTTTCGAGTAAGGCAGATCCTTCTCCAGCTCATGGCTACCAGGATCGTGACAGCTGAAGGGGCGTGAGCATGGGTTTATGGCAGTGATTTGGTTGTTGAACGAAAGGAAGATATGTAGGGCAGAGTTTTGAGTGCTAAAGCGGGATGATAACATGCCGCGCCCCCCCTTTTTCCGGCTTTGAATACCGAAGAACTACATTATTGTGAACTATATGAAGGAGAATCCTAGGTCACTTGATCCTTTTGGTGTTGCCGCAATTTGAGAGCAGCAAGCGAGACTCTGAAACCAAAAATAAAATGGTAATGAGAGTACCTCATCGGGACATGATTGGCCAGGCCTCGGACGGAAAGAAACCTCCTCGCAGCAAATGAGTGATCGGAGACGTTCCCGTCTTTACCAGCCGCTTAGGATCGTCTCCTTGCTTTCAGGTGATTTCATGTCGACTTTGGCATCACGACTGCCGTTTTGGCGCGAAGATCATGTACAGATTCATGGAAAATACTACAGGATACAACAGGAAGGGAGACGTGGCTGGTGACCAACATGGTCCGTGATGGTGATCAACGCCATTAATAGATGGAGCTTGGAGGTTCTGCTGGCTGTAGCGTCGCGGGTGACGGTGGAATGTGATGAGCTTGATGGAGATGGCGAAGAGGAGAAAAACCGGGGATGGATGTCCACCCTCAAGCCCCTCACCCCTAATAAGCAATTCGCTAACGGGTTCCCATCCCAAAGAAGCAAAGTGCACACGTGCCTCTGGGAAAAGTACCAGGTACGGAAGTCTTTTCTACCGGTAGTTTCGTTGTTGTTGTTGACGATTCCTTACTCGAGTAGGGACGCGCTTGAGTAAGGTTAACTTAATTATCGGTAGTGGTATGCAGCGTCCCTTTTCATCGCCAATACCAAGTACTGGGCTCCCATTCTCAGTGCGGATGACCAAAATAGCTTCATACTTCTAGGCTGCGAGCTAGCCATGACGGATTGCAGCTCTCCAGGCCTCAGGACAAGGCAGAACCTAGACAGCTACGTAGCTGAGTCCCAGAGGGGAAGGAGATAGATTGGCTAAAAGATGGCTCCGGGGCCCTCCAGACTGCAGTCTGTCCAGAGGACCAAACAAATCCCACTCTCGGCGGCCGCCAGGAAAATCTCTACCAGGGCCCGCCGCCCACGCACAACATTGCCAGCCTGCTGCAGAGTGGACCCTGAGTCCCTGGTCTGATGAGTCCCTGCTTGCTGCTTGCTGCTTGCTGCTAGCTTATTGCTAGCCTGCTGCAGAGTGGTGACATTGGCCGACATGGTGCTTTTCAAATCTTCCACCTGCATTATTGCCTGGTCAGAACACTTTTATCACAGCCCGGACTGGCTCTGAAGAGAGCACCGCAGAGACCAGATGGAGCACAGCACATCGCATCACAGCAAGCTTCTCCGCAACGCTAGCAAATACCCCGTACTTAGTGCCCCGGTGCCAGTGCTAGTGTCAGTGCCAGAGCCAGTGACAGCCAGTGACAGCCAGTGCCATCCCGTCGACGCTACTCGTACGCGCGCAGAATCGACGAGTGGTGCGGAGGCACTGCGTAGTTCCGTACTGGAGACTGCAACTGCGTACTGTAGCTCCGCACAGTGGTGCGTGCAGTGGTGCTACTCGTATCTCTGAGTCGTCAACGTCTCCCGGCCCCAATCACCTCGATGGACCTCCTCCTGCCCCCAGCGGCAGTGGGGACCAACGATGTCAAATCAGTGGAGACCAACCGGTCAACACCATGTCAAGTCAGTGGGCACCATCGATGCCAAGTTCAATACTGTCAACGCACGACAATGGCCGGACTGAGCCGTCGCATGTTGAAGCTCTCTCAATTGATCAGATCATGCATACACCAGCATACACCAGCATACACCAGCATACACCAGCATACACCAGCATCCGCTCCCCTCGAATCCCACTTGTATCTGCATCCGTAACCGGCCCTGGTTCGGTTGATTGGACAGACCCGGATTAAAGGCGGATTAAAAACGGGACTTTTCAACCACCACACACTTTATCCGAGGACCGAAATGCACCTGCATCCGAATTAGACAGGCAAAAGCCTCCCGCATATCACGTCTCAGACTTCAGGCCAAGTGCAGTGGAGGAGGGGTCCCTTTCTTCCCGGGCTACTACGAGTACTGAATGCTCTACGATCCTTTTCTTCATACCATCCTCACTTCATCAACAATCCCTTCATCTTTTGTGTATTTAAAAGGTACACGGAGGTGGTACAGGAAGTCGTGTGATGAGACCTTTTGAGTGAGAGATCCAGATCTCTACACCCCCGTGGAACATTACTACTCGAACCTCTCTTATCTTTCTTGCCTTCTTCGCGGCTTTCTTCGATGCGGGGTCGTCTCAAATTTTCTTGAATTACATTCGTTATCACAGTCACAATGGTTGCCAACCAAAGTTATAACTCGGAATCAAAGCCTTTGCTGGGGCCCAGGAATCAGGATTCCAGAGAACGCAACTATCCAAATTTTGGCACCATGAATCTTCCAACACAGCATGACGACGATCAATTGAGCGACGACGAGGATTGTCAACCGAAATGTTTGAACTCATGGCAGCTCTTCTGTCTTACAATCAGTATGGGCGGGTTGCAAACAATATGGACATCGATTATGTCTCAAGGCTCTGTAAGTCAAGTCCCCTCGCGGATATAGACAATTTCTGACATTTTGATAGCCATACCTTTCTTCCTTGGGAATGAGCCCAGCGCTGATATCACTCGTCTGGCTGTCCGGTCCAATATCTGGAATGTTTATACAACCTATAATTGGTTTTTTGAGCGATTCCTGCACCTATTTCCTCGGCCCTCGGAGAACATTCATTGTGTTCGGAACCATAATGACAAGCATCTTTATGCTGGCTCTACCCTGGACCGAAACGATTATCCGAACCATTTTTTGGTGCTTTGGGTGGAATGAAACTGGAGCAAACGCGAGAGCGGCCACCCAGTTCATGGCAGCCATGACGATATGGGCCCTGAAAATCTCATTGCAGCCTGTACAGTGTGGCATCAGAGCGCTCATTGTAGACTATTGTCCTACGGATCAGCAGCATCAGGCAAGCGCGTATGCCAGCCGAATCATTGGCTTTGGTAGTATTCTGGGATATGCAAGTGGATTTATCGATATACCATCATTATTGCCGATGTTTGGAGAAACCCAATTCAAAGGACTTTGCATGGTCTGTTGCATTGCTCTGGTTGCTACTGTAACTCTTCAGTGCCTGGTTATCCACGAGAAAAGACTTGGACACAACGAAGGTCTGCAACGACGAGGGGAATGTGGAATCTTTGGACCCTTCAAACAGATTTTGGTAGCTGCGGAAGCGATGCCAAAACGTATTTGGAAAATTTGTATTGTACAGTTCTTTGCATGGCTGGGTTGGTTTTCTTTCATGTATTATATTACGACGTAAGTCCTCCTTTTCCCATGCACCATCATTCAAAATGCTAACTTTGATGTTCCAGGTACATTGGCGATCTATGTACGTTTTCACATGCAACCCGCATTTGGACCCCTCATGTTCGTCATGTTTAATTTGCTGACCAAAATATAGACCGCCAAGAATCTTATAGTTTTTCCCAGCCAACCCAAATCGAGGCCACCCGCCTGGGGACCATTTCCATGCTTTCATTCGCTACGACTGCCTTTTTCACTAATACGATTCTACCCCGCTTCATCAATGCGGAGACCCCAGATTCTGCACAGTCATTGATGTCTGCTCCTAGCAAAAAGCGTATTTACAACCTCACCCTTCCACGAGCTTGGGTGATAGCTCATATTCTGACATCCGTCTCTTTCCTCCTACTTGGCCTCACACGATCACGCTGGGTTGCGACATTTCTGATCGCTGTGCTGGGGATATCATGGGCCCTAACACAATGGGCACCATTTGCCCTCATTGGCGAGGAGCTGGCGAAAAGTCGCCAACAAATCCCACGATACCTCCCTCTACGAGACTCGGACGACACCTTTGATCTTGAGAAAGCGCCGTCGATATGTGGAAGTCAGGATGACTCGCAGACGGCGCTTATTTTGGGATTACACAACTTGGCCATCTCGGCGCCACAGATTGTCGCGGCTGTAGGAAGCAGTCTCCTCTTTTGGACACTGGAACATGTTGGGATTGTAGGGACGGATGCGATCGGTTGGCTTTTTATGTTTGGCGTTTTTCCTGCGGGTGCAGCGGCTTGGTGGGCTTGGAAGGTGGAAAAGGGGTGAAAAAAGGATGGTAATAAAACCCCAAGCAAGCATTTTACGGTTTAAATGTTGGGCTGGGACCTAATTAATGGGTTTGATGATGATTTTTTTTTTTGCTTTCTTTTTTTGGAAAGGGAAAATCACATGGCTGTCTCTCTAGTAATGAACCCCTCTAGAGCGGAGCGATTAATGAAATTGGGTTTCCATTATTAAGACCGAGCAGACTTACTTTATGTGTTGTTTATTCTTTGGATTTCCAATGATGTGAGAGAGTTACTTCATGTGCTTGTGTATATTTCTCGCTCCTATGTTACTGTAAATCTTCTCTTTGATTAGGAAAAGAAATCTCGTTTTCGTTTTTTTTTTATCGTGTGCTTTTTCTGCCTTTTCTCTGATTAAGTTCCGTGCGAGGGGGTTGTTATATAGGTAGATGGGATGAGATGTGGGATGAGTGGATTGATGGATTATGGATAGGATCGATGGGATATTGTGATGTGTTGGAATGATGGGGAAAATAGATGGGGAATGGGAGTATTGAAGGATGTGTGTTTGGGGTGCAGGTGGTATGTATACTTGGTGTTGTCTCGGTGAGGACCGGGGGGTCTTGCTACGTGGGATACTATGTTATATTCAGGAATTTTCTACCCTTAAACTACTAGTTACTAATCTTGGGTATAACAAGAACCTTGGAATTGAAATTGGATACTAGATCTCATCCCAATGGAAACGGATACGAGGGGAGTTGTAGAGTGATCGACAGGCCGGATAAATTGATAAGATAATTAGTGGGATTGTAATTTATACAGGTGAGATGATGCCTTTTGATAGGTAGGTATATATTAGGTTGAGATCTGTGATGTTACTATGGTAGGTACAGTATGTCCCAGATGTACTGTAGGTCTTTGGCAGGTAGTTTACTTATCGTTGATATGATGTGGTTTTTTACGGTAGATGGATTTGAAGAGTTGGATTGTAATGGTTACTGTAATTTGTTCCTGAATGGGGAGGGGGTTATAATAAGTGGGAAGAAGGGATGGAATGTGGGTTATATATATATACTAGTCATATACTTTTCTATACCGAGTATGGAAGGCTAAGTTTCTAGTTCCGCGATACGCTTTTTTATAATTTGTTATTTAATGGAGGATGTTTGGGACAAGAGGTTGGATTTCTAAAGCTAGTATACGTACTTTACAAAGTTCGCTAATATATAGACTAGTGTTAAAGTATACTAGAAGATGCTGCCTAGTCTGAAAGCAGCGGAACAAAAAGGCTGGTTACTGAGACAGTAAGGCGAAATTGATGCTGAAGATATAAAAGAATATATTAAGGTGATGGTTAATTTCGCTAGAACTCTGAAGGAGAACTGGCTTATATAGTGGCTGGTATGACATAAGCTGGTCACATGACCACTTGCTTCATCAGTTACGGCAGTAGAGACAATTGTAGGGATACAAATGATGGTGTGCGGGTAGGGATGGCGGTGGGTGGGAAAAAGAGAGCCGCTTCCTGCTCTCAGGCAGGAAATATGAAGTTGTTGATGATTCCTGCTACCTACCGCCCGCTAGCTCTTGTCGGTTGTTTGTCCTCACGTGATATGAAAACATCCCTTGCTATTGTACGCTAGTCCTAAAGGAGCGAGCTAGACTTGAACGAGCGGAGCTGCTTAATTAGTGGTAATGATTCGATATTATATGACGGCAATGTATGTTTACTTCGTATGACTTTTTCAACACCTATGGAGTTGAGGTCGAGTGAGTGATGTTCGAGTCAGAGATTCTTTGTTAATTAAATGAGTGGGTTAGGAGTTTGGTTACAATTTATTGTACGTGGTTCTCTTTTGAGACATTTTCGGGTACGGTGTTTGATTTGCTATGGGGGTTTCTTTGTTGTTAATGTTGAAGATTACTTAAGTCACGAGGCTTGGGTGGAAGTTGGGAAATGATGGGTTGTTTCTGGGGATGGTTTAGATTATGTAGATGATAAATATTTTGATTAGGGGAAGTTTACGACAATTATGACTTGAGGAAGTGAGTATGTTTAGGTGAGTTCGGGTTAAGGAAAGGAAAGGAATTGGGTGGAGTTTGATGAAAGGTGGTAAGAACAAAGAGAAAGGTTTTATCACGTTTCTTGGAGAATTTAGCTTCACTTTTGGATTAGAACAATATAAATATCGGGAGAATAGGTACCGAGGTTTATAATACAGGAATTATCGTTTCTTTGAAGCGTGTATTGAATCGAGTCAATTTGTAAATAAAGTCTTTACTTCTTTTCTATAGAGGAGAATTAGGTGAATATAATTGCATCCTACATATAAACATTGAATGCGAAATTCATTATGGGTATTACAACCCCCCAAGACCCCAGTACTTGCCGACGTTTTTCACTATAGCAGGCAAGGATCTCTTCTTATATCCATACCAGGTTAGCTATACTAGGGTCTATTATGACTCATATCAACAAGAAGATATACGAACGAATAGTGAGGTACATATGGAGTTTCCAAAATAGGCAATATACCCTTCTTACCTCTATACACTCTATAGTAACTCGGTTACACTAGCTCTATTATGACTAATATCAAACCAGAAAACATACGAACTAATAGTGAAGTACTGATCGTTTGTGGAGTTTCCAAAAATGGTATGGTGCCTTGAACGGAGCTTCAACCAGTTTGTGCAACGATCACAGATACCCTCCAGATATATATTCTAGGTCCTGGACTAACCTTATCTTCTAACCAACTTCCAAGACTACGACTTTTTCGAGATACCTCTCTTGTGGGTGCTTAGTAAGAGGATATCTTCTACCCACACAAAGCCATTGAGGCTCTTCGATACTGCTAAGATATTCTTTGTGTGCTTTGTTTATTGTTTGGGGAGAACTGAGTTTCACTGTCTCGATAGCTGGTTGCTGCAGTTGGAGACAGTCTTGGGATCTGGTAAGTTGTTATACTTCTCTAGTTCTCAGGTGGTTTTTGTGTTGATGACTTTTACTTACAATTTTACAGATCTCGATTTGATACTGGCTTTCTATTGCATACTACAATCAGAACCCAAGAAGTTGGTCAATTATTTTGCGTAAGTTTATCGAGATCTTTTTATATTACCTATTTATTCTTGGAGAGTAGAGACTGATTATAGTACAAGTGCCACGATGGATCCGCAAACATACCACTTCAAGGACCATGTGTCTCTTAGCAATAAGATTCATGAGTTGGTAGAAGAACTTATGGATTATTATGCAATTAATTATCCTGAAGCATCGGCCATACAAAAGAATGAATATAGACAATATGTATCAAATATATTCCGCGACAACGTCCGAGTTCCCGCCATCCGATACACCCTCTCTGGAGAAGTTTCATTGACTCTATTCGACTCACTCATTCAGGGGAAGTTCTTCCAGATGCAGTCGTTCTTCTTAAAAAATTTACAGAACCAGCAAAGTCCACAGTACCAGCGAGAGGTCTATCAACGCACGCCTGTTGCACCCAACCAAATGATTGTTCCTCAATTTTTGCAGAATAATAATAATTCGCATGGCCAGTTTATGCCTTTACCATCTTCGGGATCTTCTCAACCACCATCTAATCAACAACCACAAAATGTAGCCTTCAGAAAACTTCCAGCAGAAATTCGACATATGATTTATGCCAATTCTCTCAATATCCCTTCCCTTGCCGAGGCATCTAGTCTCAGAGAGAGCGAACCACTTCACAAAAACCAGACTCTTCTTGCAACCCTCCAAGTCGCAGGCGAAGAAGATCACCATGAGATCTATGAGCTTTTCTACGAGAAAAATGTCTTCATCGCTGCTTTTCATAACCCCGGAGAAACTGCACACAGACAACATTCGATCAGTTGCGCTGCCATCGCAAGTTGGCCTTCACAACGTCCTTGGATGGCAAACAACTATACGGACTCCAAGATTCTGAGTCGTCTTTCAAAGATTCGTCGCTGGTTAATCTTCATTCGTGCAGATGACGCCCAGCCCCCCAGAAATGCGGGAATCATCAGTTTTTGTCACGCTTTATCTTTGTGGGATACTAAGTGCAAATTACATATTGAGATCATGGTTGATCCAAAGGAACCAACTAGGAACATGGCGCAATACCAGACAGAACTTGGGCAAGTACTTGATCATTTCACTTATTTGAGATTATCATCCCTCATTGTCAGAATTGCAACGTCAGAGGAATCGTCTCAATTTCCCAAGAGAAATTTGTACGTCCGACACTATGACGGAAATGTGGTTCAAAGTGAATTGGCATTGGAAAACTACAAACAGTCGTCACGCATCATGGCTTGGTGTCTGGGAGACTCTCCGCGTCGTTCTCCTGTCAAAGTATTGCTCAACTGCCTCAGCTTCCATCAAGCTTTTGAAATGGATGTTTCTATCAAGTGTTCGATGGCTGTAAACGAGGATGGAGCAATCGAACACAGTGATAATGAAATTGACTACCAGAGCAATCTGGGACTAGCCCAAAAGGGATTGGACTCTTTATCGAAGACAGAAGCCACTGCAGCACTCCGACGGGCCAGAATTCAAAACCGTAATGCCAACCACACAGCTTTTGAGCACGAGATTACCACCGTTACCAACTACCTCTTCGCTCATTATCGTGAAATCAGCGCCGCTAGAGAAAACAAGCCACGCTGGTTCGACTCTATGATATCCTTCGGCCAACAATATAGTGACCGCAGATGGCACCGTGCTCAGAATTATGTCCAGGAATACTCCAATGCCTTTTTCAGATACTACATTGGAGGTGCTGATCGTGAGAAATCGCGAGTTCGAGAGGTGTTGAAGGGAATCAAGCAAAACCTTGGGCATGAAAAGCTCTTGCGACAGGTGTCGTCACTTACTTTGGAACGTGGTGTTTCGAAGTTGAGACGGGCTTTTGAAATCTTGGAGAAGCAATGGGGAGAAGTGGAGGAGGCGAAGAACCAATTCTATGATTATGAGGGTGGAAGATGGGATTATCAGCTTGGTCAAGGTGCAGCTGAGGTAGGGGATGAGGATGATGATGATGCGTAGCTTGGTGATGGGTGTTTGGGGGGATGGATTTGATATGCATATGTATCGCGTCTTGCATCGGGGGTAAGGGCTTGATGTTTGTCATTAACTTTCTACACTTAGTAACTCGTTCCTTTGTTTTCTGTTTCCTAAAACAGATACGCATGGTTCCATAAAATAATATTGAGTTGTCCCCCTAAATGTGTTATCCATATGCCAGAACTGTGAGTGAGAACAAATATTCATGCAGCCTTGTTACTCTACGACTAGTAGAAAACCATCAGCCTAACTTCTATAAATTTTCGTGCCTCTTTATAAATTGGTACCAATAGATTAAGGGCCTGTTTGGCTCCCATAAGTCGGGCGTGCATATTAGGTGTAAATTCTAAACTTTACCACTTTTTCTATGACCCCAAGACCCCGTACATATCTTTCTGGTTTTGTATACAATTTTTACTAATCTAAAGAAATAAATACACTACTGTTTGGCTCGTCGCATAAGTTGTTCTTTGTTTCGTTATATATCCTTCGATTTTGCGCTATATAACCCCCCCTCCCGGCGGACACCCAGGGAAGATACTAATATAATAAAGAAATCGTTCCCTTCTATACTAATAATAAATATCAAAATTCGGCTATTTTATAGGTCTAACGTAAAGGTGTAATACAGGGGGTGGGGATGGTGGAGGGGGGGGGGAAGCTCTGTAGAGGGGGATACTAGAGGGGGTACGTAGAAGTACGTGAAATCGAACGATATGCGAGCGTGCATATAGTAAGAAATCGTTGGGGTTTTAGGTCTCATAACTTTTACATCTTTATTTTGGTGGTGTATATCTAAAAAGAAGTGCAAATAGATATACATCTAATTATCGCTATAATATCCGAGTAAATATACTCGGTAGCATAGACCACCTGACCAGGCTAGTCCTGCCTATATTATAGCGGTACGACTTCTACACCTTTGACTCGGTGTGTATTAATAATAGGAATAGTCTAATACTAAGGTTTAGCCTCTTCTTATATTGCACCTCATATTTAATAATAAGTCAAACCAACACTAATTTATGATGAATTTATAATTTAAATATACGGCTAACTAAACACCCTCGTATATACTAATATGTATAAATATTAGTATATGTATGCAAATCTTTTTGTATGGCGCATATTTAAAAAATTTGCGAGCCAAACAGGCCCTAAGGAAAGAATTGACCTCGGGAGTTTAGAAAAGCCTCAATATAAAACCCTTTCTATCAGGCTCCAGGTCACTTTCTCTTTTTTAATTCGGCTATTCAGTGCTGATTTTAGATGATAATCTACAGGCAAAGACTCTTCATATTATCTGCTTCAATTGTTCTGAGACCTTCTGCAAGACACGAGAAAAGAAAAGAGCTGACCAGGCAAAACGAGAAGAACAGTCGAGGTGTCTCTCGTTTCATGTATGAGGATTCGCCAAGCTTCGTTCTTTAATGTCATGTAGTACCCATCCCTTTCGCTCTGTAAAGATGTGTTATAGGGATTGATTATTAGACATCGCAAATGTTACTAAGGAACATTAGTTTAATTATTTTCGGGGGAGGATTTCAGCTACGCATATAGGAAGATAGGTTTGGGAAGTCTGGTTGCAGCTATTAATAGGAATGCTCTCAGACCTCGGCTCGTCCACCCTCATTTACTTCGTTGCCGCTAGCCAAGTAGCCGCATCGGGTTATAACAATTTAGATTCCTGAAGTAGTGTGATATGAATAGAAGTTTAATCTCAGCTTTGCGTTGTTTAAGATAACAAGTCTAGTCACTTAAAGAAGAGAATGATTGAGTGCATAAGTGTATGTCGACGTCTCATTAAAACCGGGGCTCACGTTATCAAAGGGCCTTATTTTTGGACAGCAGTATCAATATCAACGAATACTAAAGGTTCTATGTGTAACCTGCATAAAATTGACATACGTTCTCTCAAAGAGCAGATACGAAGTAAACTAGCAATCGATCGGAGGTAGCCCTTACATAAGATTATCAAGGTCTGATATAGAATTTCTAGATTTCATCATTTCAGTCCGCGAAGGTGAAATTTGCAGGTGGTTCTCCAAGACTTCAAACAACAAGGAAACTTCACCCACGTGACCCGGAAACTCATATCGTATAGTTTAGCTGTAAAATCCGGAAAATCAAGGTACTTATTAATACGTTTACACATGTTTTGAAGCCGAATCTTCTATCATTTTCATTGAATGTCGTTGCCTCCGTTTCAGAAAGTCTCTGAACATAAATATGCATAAAATCACAATGCGGGGTACTGCATGGTCCAGGTTGGAGGAAAGACCCCACAGATAACTGGGTCAAGGCCAAGATCGCTGAAATTCTGTACCGGTAATCTGTAGGAGTTATAGTCCGGAGCCCACCAAATCACAGTTTCTGATGCCAGGTTCAAAGAATGACCGGTGAATAGAACAAAATTGAAATAATGATTTTGTTAGCTAACGATGGCCTTTCGTGTCTAAGCACATAGTTTGTTAAGCTGTTGCTGCTGTAGTTTCCAGGCCAAGCAAAGCTTTCTCCAAGTATCAAAAGCAAATATAAGCAATGTATAAAGTAGAAGCCAGCGAGTCATCCGCGACAAGTTAGGCTTGTATACCATGTGAAGAGGGGACGTGTTTACTTACTGTCCGAAAGCAGAAGGTATACAAGAATGCCAAGATAAACACCCAGCCATTCAAAGCTTATGGAGACTCAAGCGCGAGAGCTTCGACCAACTAGCGGACAGCTCCGTGTAATATAATATAATTCCAAGAGCAAACATACTTTAATTGCTCAATCAAGCAACTTGATCAGTTCTCTTATCACGATGCGGGGTCAACCACTGGACATGCTATCCCTGGGAATTCTCGCCAAGGGGGTTTAGCGAGCTGAGCCTCCTTGACGACACTTCACTACAGACAGTACCCGTGTATTGATTCTATTCACAATTTTATAGTAATCTTCTAGAAATACTACTACTATCAAGTGATAGATAGCATGCACCAATAATCACATTCTTTCGCTATGCTCCGTCCTGGCTTTGTGGTGAAGTTATAGGGCTTCGCTCGTGAGTGACCGAGGTTGGTGCTGCTTGGCTGGAGATCCACATATCAAGGGGTATACCCGTAATTGATCCTTCAGGACCGTACCTTTACCCGCATTGGATAATACCCGAAAGGTTCTTTTGAATAAGGTTCAAATTTACAGTGCATTTCCCTCACAACTCTTTTAGAGTTTGGTTTTTGTCAGTCGAGCACTTACTCTTGAGATCTAGCGTAGTGTTTCCACCTTCTACTCTGAGCTCCCATTTTGGAATCTCCAATCCTGAAGCAGATCAATCTCTCTTGTACAACGCTCTTTTGAGAAGGAGATTCGGTGAATACTATGAGGCCAAGTGATAACCCACGAGAGCCATCGCCACTCAACACTGCAAACATGTGGCTGTGACTAACTGCTACATACTTGGCAATTATGAACTAGGCTTCTCAATTATTGTCTCTTCGATATATAAGTGTAGACAAGTTCCTCAGTTTACTCTTCCTTCTTCATCCTCACTCATCATCTCTACAGTTCTCTCTCAACTTCCACACTCACTCCAATCACTTATCTAAAACTTTCCAGTTTCGATACAACAATCTTTCGCAATGGCTCCTAAGATGACTCTCGCTATCGCTCTTGCTATCGCAGCATTTGTGCCAGCCACTTTGGCAGCACCAACCGAGATCGTTGCTCGTCAAGAGAGTGAACCCGAGTTGAACCCAATTGTTGGTGGAGTCGCCGCAGCTGCTGGCGAGTTCCCATACATTGTCAGTCTCTCCTCTGGTGGTTCTCACTTCTGCGGTGGTGTCTTGATCAACTCCCGAACTGTCGTCACTGCTGCACACTGCTCTGAGCAATCTGCTTCATCTGTCAGAGTCCGCGTTGGAACAGTTGTAAGTTTGCCATTCTTCATATATGTACGCACAGCAACTGATTACCCAACAGACCCACGCTTCCGGCGGAACTCAAGTTGGTGTTTCCAGAATCATTTCCCACCCAAACTACAACCCAAGTACCACCGATGCCGACATTGCCGTCTGGCAATTGGCCACCGCTATCCCAACAAGCTCCACCGTTGGTTACGCTACTCTCCCAGCTCAGGGCTCTGACCCAGCTGCCGGTACTACTGTCACCGTTGCTGGATGGTACGTTCTACTCCAAAACCTTTGCAAATACTTTGGAATCGAAGACTAATACAATAAATAGGGGAACTTTGACCGAGACCGCCAACGGCCTCCCAGCCAGACTCCAAAAGGTTGACGTGAACGTTATCGCTCGCAACACCTGCGCAGCTGACTACTCCGGTTACACCATCTCCAACAACATGTTCTGTGCTGGTGTCAACGGTGGTGGAAAGGACTCTTGCGGTGGTGACTCTGGTGGACCAATTGTCGATGCTTCCAGCAAGACTCTCTATGGTGTTGTATCATGGGGAGTTGGATGCGCCCGTCCTGATTTCCCAGGTGTCTACACCCGTGTTGGTAACTATGTCAACTGGATCAACTCCAACTCCGCCGCTTAAATGGTTTACCATAATTGGTATCCTTTGGGGGAGGAGAAGAAGAAGGGGATGGGTTGGAAGTTGATAATCGGTGGCTGTTTCACTTTTGAGTGAATGAGTGTTCTTGTTTATATTTTAGGAGGGGCTTTACATTCTCTGCAGATACTTTAATTTCTTATGTCATAATGCCAAACTTTTTAAGTTTATATTTGCAGCTTCATAACACTGAGTGATAAAATTGACGACTTCTTCAAAAACCAACAGACTCTAGAGGTCAAAGTAACTGTTTCCGAACTTTCAATTGACAAGTAGAAATGAGTGTTATAACATTCGCAGCTACCACATATGGCCTCATCGATATATTGGCTATTGGCCTCTCGTATTGTAACACCGGAACCCTAAAAGTTTACCGAGTTAGGGTCATCCCATACACTGTGTAACGCAAACATGTGCTCTCAACCCAGTGAGTAGCCACATCACAGAAAATGTAGTTGCATTTAGCGCGAGTGAATACAAAGCATTAGCCGAGATGATCATGTGGTTTTGGTTGCTTTCCAAACAAGTGGCTTGTAATTGTTGATCTTCAACATAGAATTTTGTCACAGAAATCCCAAAAGCCCAACGACAATGAAGCATCGATTATATTTGACCAAAAGAGCTAAGTCGCTATTTCGGACAACCCGACGGAGGATAATTACAACTGTCACCCTTCCCTCCCGTAATCTTTACATTATTAAAATTGAAACCTGAACAACTACCATCACCGCAAAGAATATAATAGTTCCTAGCCTGAGATACCACACTACCAACGACGTCCTTAAACGTAATACCAGCAACTCGAACACCATTCGTGGGCTTACCGTCACTCCCCGAATTGCCATAGTCCTGTTGGATATCAAGGCCGATTTTCTTGATATTGGAGAGCGTTATGTTAGACCATGTTGCGTTTACAACACTGCCTGTAGCTCCTTGATCCGTTTTTATGCGGACACCAATGGTTGAGTTGGTGACAATTGAGTTTTGGAAACTGTGGATGTAAGTTGTCGGTCTTCGCTGTTGGAGAGACGCAAGAGTAAACTTACAGAATATTAGTAATGTTATGTCCCACCCCGGTACCACCACCCGCAATCGAAAGACCATGGGATCCAGAGCAGTAGAAATTATTCACGGTAATATTCTCCGAGTCCGAAACCACAACGCAATCATCTTGGTTCCACACCTGGCAGTCTTCAAGCCGCAAATTAACCGAGTTTCCTACATTGAAACCGTCCGAATTGTGGGCAGCCGAAAGTCCATTACTGATACTGTTTGGGGCATCGCCCAGGCGATTGTCGATGATTACTCTTCTTACAACGGAATCGTGCATTCCGGCTAGATTGATACCGTGTGATGGGTAGTTTATGATTTTCAGGTCTTCGATAGTGGAGTGATTGGTGAGTTGTATTTTCATGAATTGACCAGGTCTGGCGGTGTTAGTGTTCTTCTTTCTCGATAAACAGCTATATCTCATTATTTCATACAAGAAAATACGAAATTGGTACGGGATCATCTATCAAAACTTGGCCTTTCGACGAGAACGGCAATGAGTTTCCAGGGTCTTGTAAGAGTGGAAGGAAGCAAATGATCAGAAGTACGCAATAAAAGCAAAATATCTTACTTTGGAAGTCCCCCATTTGACCCCAACCCATCCCAATAGTCCGGCCCACCACCATCAATAACACAACCTTTTTCTCCCCTAATAGTAACGTTGCTCCCGGAAATTTGAATTGGTCTGAACTGCGAGTTTTTAGTGATCCCAAATGTCGTGGTTCCAGCGAACGTAATAGTCGTCCCAGGTTTTAGTTGCATGAGACTGATGGTGCTGCTCACAGGAGCGTGGATATTGGAAAGCGTGATACTACTACATGCTTGAATTGCAGGCGCTATCTGCGAGTAATCGGTACAGACACATGGTGTTGCGAGAGTCGCACGCTCAATAATTTCGGACGTGGGAATTGAATCTATATTCTGGCCTAGTACAGCAGTGGCGAACGTCAAATAGAAAAATGCAGAGGAGGTAATGAGCGAATACATTGTGGCGGGTAGACCATGAACGATAAATTTCAAAAACTTGCAGTGAACAGCCTTCTTATAAAAATCGGCCCCATGATTTTCTTTCAGGCTGAACCAGTAGGAAATTGAGACTCTGGCGGGGAAGTGTTTGTGCTATATTGTTACCATAGCCATGGAGAATTAAAATCCGTGACAAGGTTCCCTGTCAATAGACCCACTATTTATCCAGACTCGTGAACGGCAGTAAGGAACCGTCGACTTAGTTTTTGTAACTCAATTCGAAGGCCTTAGTTATTCTAGTCATTATTTCAAACAACAAAAACTATTAACCAAAGATCGTACGGCAATTGATTTGATTGCACTAGAAGATCTAAGTTAATTGCTTGCAACTAACCCGAAAAGGAGGGACAACGAGGAAATGGCCTGTAAGCCAGATCCAAGCCAATGCTAGTGATAGTCTTTCCTCTAGCTCCAAAGTAACGACGATTGTATGTAACAATTTAACGAACCCAAATGTGAACTCACCTTAACTTGAAAGGTTCTATCCTCGCCCCGCATGATGAAAAGGATAAAAATGGACTTTCCCCACCCAATTCTCTCCCTCACCTCCTCTCCCCTCTGCCTCACCAACAAAACACTTGAAGCGGAAGGACCACATCCTCATACCTCAATTCATTCAACAACCCATTCATTCCCAAGTTTCAGGCTGATGGCGGGTATCACTTTCTCCACAACAAGCAAAATACTAGCTTGCAACTTCTTTGGGACCTGAGGTTCCTTTTGACTACAGGAATGGGTACACAGAGCCTAAACAGGTCGGAGGAATTTGTAAGTCTCCATCTCGGGTCTTGGTGTTGCTTTGCGTGGGAGATCGTCGCGGAATACGGATACTAATCGTAAGTCTGTCGTTTAGGTGCGGTCTATTTCTTCAAAGAGAGTTGCTGAGGACTAGGAAGCCGGCACGGTGTCCTCGGTGGCAGACTATTCGCTGGCAGAACAGTCTATAAGTTGCGGTTTTATTAACCTCCTCGAGACAAACTTGGAGAAAGGTCGTGCTTCGAATTTCTCTGTGAATTCCGTGGTGTTTATATCACCAGATTGGACCTGGTTTGAGTGTGCCTTGAAATGAAGAGCACCTTTTGGGCCTTTCATGTCTGGAAGTTCTACAATATCCTCGCCGGGAACATCAATGGGATAATTGAATATCATCTATAGACACGAATCATGAGTATAACCGTCGGTTCATCTTCTCATCATACACACTCTTCCAACCCGATATCTCAAAGTCGGATTTATATATCCATCCGGTTGGAATTAATTCGCACAAGCACTCGTCCGTTCCCCATCAAGGAAATTTTGCTTGGCTTTTATGGGATCAATGCTATGGTCATGAGGTAAACTCTGGACGAACTCTAACCGATGCTCAAAAAGGAAATAGACTGGGTCCGGTTGTTGCATCCACACAACCTCGATAATGACAACTTTCTTTTCAATCAGCCCAACCTCATTTTTGAAGCCACACGTAACTCTGTAGTAGAGTGATTTTGCCACGGAACTCTTACAATATAAACAACGTTTGTAGTGTATAAATATCTAAGTCTATAAATATTGTAGTGGTTTTGTAACTTCGATTGATAAAAGAATTATAATAAGATACGCTACAGGATTTGAATTACATCTTTGATACGACGAGAATTTAAACGCAAATCGAATACGAGGTGCCTAAATGGGTGGCACGGTTACTAAAAAAAATCAAATCGATTATACTTAAGTTTTTAGAGGATTGATTTCTTTTATATTCAATAACACTCGGTCCTCCTGTCTCCACAAGTTATATTAGTGTTCTTAGCACGGATCATGTCCAATCCTTGGAAGGAGCTCTGAGACGTTTATAACTTAAAAGATCCGTGGCAAAATTGCTCTAGTGAAAGTCCGCATTCGCTCCATAAAGAACCAACCTAAACATAACCTAAAAGGTGCTGACTGTATCCTTGTCGTAAGTGATCTTGTGGCGTGCAAAAGCATTTACAGCCTCTCTGTAAACATTCCATTTATTTGGCTTCTGGATCTTGAAATGAGTCATAGCGCTGGTATCACTAACCTATATCAGCCTGTATTGGTATAGTGGATACTCGATTTGTCCCTCAATCTCTTCGCTTACGAGAACTCGTAAGAACACTATCCGTCTTAGAGGCTTTATAAAGAAAGTGGTAATCTTACCTAGTAGGATAAACCCAAATCTCAACTTATGATTCCAAAGGAAAGCTATAGAATTGCGACTGAAGCATAATAGGCGCTGGTTAAAAATAGGGATATACAACCGGCTTTGTGTCTTCGAAGGTGGCATGCGGGAAAAAGAAAGAAGCCTGAGAACCAGTAGAGAAGAGCAACCGCTTCAAGAGTTGTCGTTTCTGATCAGTTCATGTCCTCGAATTCCAAAACCTATCCCTCCATATCATAAACATATTTCTTGTGATCATGTAAAGGAACAACCACCTGCATTTCCTGAAAATATCCGCAAAACTGGCTTCGTCCCCGAGCAGCCATGGAGAACTGGTAATATAATCGAAGGATTTGGGTTTGTTGATATCACTTTCGTTATAACTTGCATATTGGTCATTATAGCTGCTATATCTTGTTCGTCATTTTGCTGGCTGCAAAGTGCGTTGACCTAGAGGTAACTCACCCCAAGCTGCTTGGTGACCGTCGAAGAGGATATAGATACCTTGCCGCAGTATACATCACACGAGTCACAAGAGTTGGCCAAGATCAAAGTTATAAGTGCATTCAAGCTAGTGCTTTCTGCACTTCTCCATTCAGCCCGGAGTTAATTCAGAAGTTATGGAACAACAGTGACATCCATGATATCTCTAACTAAACACGTAAGTTCAAGCAATTTGATGGCTAGACCGTTTTTCTTCTGATAGGATTTCTTGATCTGATGGAGTGAACTGCGGCTGCGTTCCATTTCCACATATGTAAGATAAAGTCACATAACGACAAGGCTCATAGACCACGACTATTCAATTTCCATCCACATCGATAAGTCTCCATCAACAAATTTGCCTTTCAGAGATTATTCGACAGCAGGGTACTTACTTACTCTCACACAGCGCCAGTCACTTCCAAAAGATTCCTGTCGAGTTCTTTTCTAGATCGATCAAGACCCTTTTGAATGACTTCAATTCCTCTTCACTGAATCTCGGGACGTGTGTCCGATTAACAATTATCTCCGTCTCAGACAACTGGTTCCCATCCTCTAGCTCAAATTCAAACTCAAGCCATAGCGCGCTCTCATGTCTCTTATTCAGGAATCTTACGTTGAGAGATTTACCTGCTGCATTCATCGCAGCTTCAATCCCAACACCCAACATCTGATCTTCCTCTACTTTCTTAGATACCGCACGACAAAAAGTAAAAAAATATCTCCTCAAAATCCCCTCCAAACCACGCAATTAGATCCCAATTAAACCAGGAAGAAGGCTACACCATTTCCATAAATCCCAGCTTCGTCAAGAGGATCACAAAATCAAGCTACAAAATCGACACATCTCATAGAGAATATCCAGAATCCCCTTCTTGCAAAAGCTTTAGGTTAGGAATGTACCATTCTACTCCTTTCCTTCTCTCCACGTACCATGCAACCCTACAGTAGCAACCTTAACAAATCCAACAGGAAAGAAATCCCACACGATGAACATACACACCAAATACCACCTCCACCTTCTCCCATCTGTCCAATTCCCTTCCAATAAGAAGTATCCAGAAACATTGATATTCTTAATAAAACGAAACAATAAGAGAACTTCCCATCAGTATGTTTATTCCTCGAGTGACGTCGACGGCCTATTAGAGAGCCGTCTATGTATCCACAAAATCAAAGCATTGCACGCAGGAATCACGCTAAAATATGGCACTGAGTGCGTACACTTAGCATTAAAGCTTGACAATAACTCGAGATTCCAAGGCGCAATCGGAAAAAACGATTTGAGGAAAAATAACGATGGATGTCTAGTATATTCCGTGGCTCTTGCACCATTGTAGGCTCGGAATGAAAGGCAACGCAATGATACTTTCATTGATCCTCACTCGGGGACCATTTGCGACCTTGCTTGAACAACTACGGTGCCTATACGCACGTTGAATGGAAGACTGCTTAAAAAACTACAATGATAACGAAACTTTGGGGTCCCTATACTTTGGTGTATCAATTATTCTATTTTCCCCTAAACCCTAGTTCTCGCATACTGTACAAGTATATTATGACTCTCAAATCAAATGGTATTGCCTGAAACGCCGATTTTCCGTTCCTTCCATAGTATTTATTACATAGGGCCAAATGGATGTTGACCAGGGGGTGGACTGCTCAACTTCTCTTTGGCCTTTCTACCTCCCTTCTTCTTCTCAGGTTTCGCTGGCGTTTCGGCATCACCGTTTTCGGGTTTCTTTCTCCGATTGTATGCCCGCTTAACCCTAGGTTTCGTACCCGAGTCATCAACCTTTCCAGCTTTGCCGTGATACGGAGTATCATCGCCTTCCTCTCTCTTTCTTTTGCCCTTAATGGTTGCTTGTTGACCAGCCACCGAAGGATCATAACCAATGCCATCTTCTTCTACAAACTCTAAAGCATCTGGCTTAGAAGGCGCAGGCATACTTGCACGTTTTCCGGCACCGCGAAGAGCACCAGGCTTTCCGAGAGACTTTTCGCTGCCTTCGTTATCTTGGAGGAAGACTTTGGGTTCATTCTTGCGAAGCCAGTTGTATACGCTATTGGGGTTTCGAAGAGCAAGATCTTGATTTGGCGGTGGATTTGGGTGAGGAGCTGGTGGGGCAGTTCCGAGTGAGGCATCAATATCAAAAAGGTAGTCATCGATTTGATCCGGAGTTGTATACGTCAATGGCACACTATGACCCTCTGGGACTTCGAGAGTTTCAAGAAAATCGTTGGGAAGTTGCTGACTCGACGTGGAGAGATGAGGAATTGTAGCTTCCAGGATACAAAGGGGTTTTGGTGGTTTGCCGACGTTATGAGCTGCTGCAGTAGCAGCTGTCTTCTCATCAAGCATCTTACGGATCTCCTTGTATATCGCTTGACCAGCTGGAGTATCGAGTTCGGCGGCTTTAGTGATATCCTCATGGCTGACCAAAGGAGGAACTGCGTGGAGTGAAGGCACGCCTGTGGCATCAGTTGATAGATCGAACCGTTTTTCAGCAGGTATTTGGGGGGAATCATTGATGTCAAGTAGGAGGTCAAGAATTTGGCTGAAATGGAGCTGTTAGTTAGCTGTCTCTAGCTGATGGAAAAGGAAACACATGGAAAAGGGTGTACCTACTCATTTTCCAAAGCGAGCTTCTTGATCAGAGCCTCTAGCTTCTGTTCTCTCTCATAAAGATCGTTGCTAAGTCGCATCTTCTCATCAAATACGATTCGTAGTTTTCGAAACTTTTTCCTAGGGTTCTTTATTAGCTCCCCTGAACCACTGGCGCTGCTGCTGTTATTCGTGAATTCCGCCACATCTGAGGATCCACTACCAGAGTCCATAGACACGTCTGCTATGATAGACGCAGTTGAAATACGTCTGCTGTTGAAATTTATATGTGTGGTTGAGATCAGTCCCTCTGGGCTGTGGTGCGTAGCTGAGGGATTTCCTCTCATGGGCACTTGGAAGAGGCCAACATTTCTCGCAGGTTCGTTGAGCGTGTTTGCGACGAGCCGATTTGTATCCACAGCAGTCACAGGTATAGCCCATACAACCATGTGTGGCCGGCTGCCTGTATTCGTCCCAATTCGTTCCGCAAGTTGAGGTTTGGAGGATGGGTCGGTCATCGTGGCAGTGGATCGGATGTAGAATGTAGGCAGTGTTCTTCCACCCTGCAATCAAGATACGGCTCTCGGAAAGGGTTACTTACTTGAAGGATTTGTAGGTAGGTTTGCCATCTTCCCCTTTCTTTCCATGCGCACCTGCTGCTGTATCCTGATGGTCCCCATCCAAGGCAGGAGCGACCTCGTCTTGGGGTGGTTTTGGTGGCAGTAAAAAGGATTTACCTCCCATTGTCGCGGACAATCGCGGGGCACTAATTGATGGGAGTGATTAAATTCAACAAAGTATATGTTTCGATGGGTAGATATTCGCAAGTGCTGTGAAGTGCTAGATTGCACGGAAACTGAGTGGTGTCGTGGTTCCTTACGTAGTCTAAGATCGCTTGATGGTCAGAAGCGTTACGTTCGCCCTCAGTCGCGTGGACTGGAGGCCCCGGTGGTCCCCTGTCGCTTCTGGTAGTTCGGTAGTACACCCCAAAATGGTTAGCCTCGCAATATCGTTTGCCCGGTCCCACTTTAACTTTTTATCAAAAATGTATTCTCCATCATGGTCGATGTCAGCGTGAATCAGGTGCTCCATTACAACAAACTTTACAACTCCTCTGTTTCTTGTCGCAATTGGTGTTGCTACATTATACTGGTACGCGTGCAGGAGAAAGATTTCTAATTCCAAGATACATCGAGTCTAGTCCCATCCACCTCTGTTGGAAAACTCAGACTCACCAAAATCTTGCGCTTGTCCCCCACCGGCCTAAAAGATTTTCGCCCCAAATTTGAGAACGACAGACCGAGGAACTCTTTCCTTCGACCTACTTATCTGGAAAATCAGGAATTGATCAAAATTTAATCAAAGGTAGATTGAAAAAGATCAGCCATGCCATCCGCGCGGGAGTCAAGTCCGGAGGACATTTCAGATGGAGGTGTTGATCTAAAGTATCTGGCCATCGGCGAAGCAAAGAAGGCTAAGAAGGAGAGGAAAGGAAAGGGTGAAAAGGGTGAAAAGAAAGTGAAGAAGGAGAAGAAGGAAAAGAAAGAATCATCCAAAGACAAGTCATCAACCAAAGAGAAATCTAGCAAGAAGAGAAAAGCAGAGACTCTGACCGAGGAGCCCGTGGTCGCAAAATCTCCAGAAGACGATGTGTCCATGGAAGACGCCAACCCAGTACAAGAAGAACCATCCGATAATCCACCCTCTAAAAAGCGCAAATCTGTACTTGGCGAAGAGATTGAGGTCGACGTTACCGCCCCCGAGCCACCATCCAAGAAAGCCCTCCGTGCTCTCAAAAAGGGCAAACCTTTACCACCATCAAAATCCGGCGCGGAACCCATGAAGGACGGCGAGGCCAAAAAACCAAAAGCCGAAGTAGAGAAGAGATCTGAACACGCCATCTGGATCGGAAATCTCGCCTTCCACACCTCCAAGACGGATCTTCGTAAATTCTTCGTTGAGAAATCTGATATCACGGATGAGATGCTCACCAGAATTCACATGCCTGGTCCCAACGACAAGAAATCAGCAAACTCGGTCGAGGAGAAGAGAAATGGAAAGACGGTTCACAACAAAGGTTTTGCTTATGTTGACTTCACCACCGAGGCAGGAGTTACAGAGGCCCTTGAGTTATCAGAGCAATTATTGGGAGGACGAAGGGTCTTGATCAAGAACCACAAGTCTTTCGAAGGGCGGCCCCAAAAGACAAAAGAGGAAACTCGAAAAGAAGGAAAGCCACCGAGCAAGAGAGTCTTCGTGGGAAATCTTGCCTTCGAAGCTACAGAGGAAAGCGTTCAGGAGCATTTCGAGAAGTGTGGGGCCATTCAGAGCGTCAAACTTGCACAGTTCGAGGACTCTGGAAAGTGCAAAGGATATGGATGGATCCAATTTGAGGAATTGGAAGCAGCACAGAATGCCGAGCGTGGTTTCTTCCACGTGGATGAATCAGCATCTGACTCCGAATCCGAGTCGGAGGCAGATTCCGACAGCGAAATGGGTTCAGAAGCAGAGACCATCACCAAACCAAAACCTAAGACGACGATCAAACGGAAAGTCTGGTGCAACAGAATCAACGGTCGAACCTTGAGGACGGAATTCGCAGAAGACGCTCAAGTCAGATACAAGAAGCGTTACGGAAAGGATGGCACCAAGCAACAGCAACAACCACAACAACCTGCTGGGGAATCCGCACCGGAGAGTAACGTGGTGGTTCCTTCCAAAACCGTCGAGTACCGGAAGCCCTATGCAGCCCGTCTCACGGGTGGTATCATCGAGAGTAAGGGAAAGAAGGTTACCTTCTAGTTTGGTCTTGGGCAAGACTTACATAGCCTCGAATACTGTATAAATTTCATCATGGACAGATATCGTAGAATGAAGACTTCGAAAGAGCCAATGATCCCTGGCTTGTGTCTCTCCTTGACTTATCTCACCTTCTACTTCCTCATGTTTATCTTCTGGTTTATCTTCTGGAATAATCAAGTGTTTGAGATATTATACTACCCTTCCTACCCTTCCTACCCACACACATCGAACTCCCAAACAAGCACCGCACCAGCAAACAAAAGAATGACCCAATAGCGCGCCACCCACAAATAGCTCATTACAATTTACTAACGTGGTCTCCGTACAGGTTTGACGGATTAGAAATAATCACCTAGTATCTCACACCTATAGGTTATATATAATTATGATACCTTTTTCATTTCACAGACCTTTACAATAGAATGGAAAGGGAATTCGAGATGTCAATCATTATCTACAAATCGAGGAACCTAAAGAAGTGTTCATTTTAAAATTCTGTAAGACGTAAAAAGAAGGAAAAGAAGTAAGAAGAAAAGCTACTATGCAGTTTCTGCACAAGAAGCCCAATTGAGCTCATCCGCCCCAGAAAGCGATTGGGGAAAGAAAAACACAACCACAACCCCCCAAAAACGCCTCTCGCAATGTCCATTTCATATAGTACACAAACCAACAATCGACATCAAACAAGATTCCCATACCCCCACAATAAAAGCCACTGGACACACTACCTACCCCCATCACCTCTCGTCCCCGGCCGGGGAGTCGCCGCACTACTTACACTCGCACTCCGACTCCCACCAGCAACGGAGCCCTCCTCCGCGCTACGCTCGAGAAACCCAGTCCAGAGATCAGCGAGCGACTCCTTCTGTCCGGATGGTTCACTGAAGTTGTACTCCGTGGAGAGGGAGGGCGTGCTGGGTGTGCGGTGGAAGGGCGAGGCGGGGAGACGGAGACTACTACTTGCTGCACCGGGTCTTGCGAGACCGGCTTGTTCTCTTTGCTCTTCTGTCCAGTTGAGGAGAGCGGCTATTAGTTGGAGGATCTGGAACTTCTTTGGGTCGGTTCTGTCTAAAGCGAGGAAGTGGAGGAAGTGATTTGTGACGATTTGTCTGTGGGTTTTATTAGTTAGATGGATAGAAAATAAGAACCTAGGGGGTTTCCATACCTATCGATGTTATCCTCTGGTTTGGCTTTCTTCAGGAATCGTAAAGCTTTTGTAAGATGATCGTTAAGAACAATTGCCTCGTGCCTTAACTTCCCAATCAGAAGGTTCTTCTCCTTGACTTCTTTTTCGAAGGGCGCTAGCCTATCAAGTTCAGTTTGCAAGGACTCCTTTCCCTCTACAGCTTCGGTAGCTCGGGTATCTGAATCATGGACAAGCTTCTTTAAAGCTCCAAGTTGCTCTTCGTAAGATTCCACCATCTCACGCAGTTCTCTCTTACGGGCTTCTTGGACTTCTTGCAATGCTCTTTGCAAGCCCTCAAGTGATTGCAATTGGCTGTCTCTTTCGCTTACAGCTTCCTCGAATGCTTCTTTCTGCGCTGAATATTGCTCTTCTAGATCTCGAATCCTTTCCGTCAGACCCTCTCGCATCGACCTTTCCTCCATGGCCAACACCTCCCAATCACCCATGGCTTCCTTGGCAGCTTCTGCTTCATCTCTTAATTGCTTGTTCTGTTGTACCAGATCATCCCGTTCATGAACCCAATTTTGTTGGGAGAGGTTGTGCCGATTGCGTAGAGATGAGAGCTCTTTCGACGAATCTTTGGATTCTGCTTCCAGTCGTTTCAATTCCGCCTCAAGGCTTTGAATGCGATTTTGAGAAGTTTCATTCTGAGATTCCAGTTCCTCGATTTGCTCTTTGGCTTCCTCTAGCTCCTGTTTATCTGCCTTCAGACGTTCTCCTAAGCTCGACTTTATTGTGTTTATACGGCCAAGCAAGTGTTGGTATTGGGTTTCGGCATGTTCCTTTGCTGTTTCGCTCTCCTCCAGTTCCGTTTTTATGGTCGATATCTCTTCTGTGAATTGAGTTTTTACAGTCGCAACTTCTTCGCTATGCTTTGTTTGAATTGACGAGACCTCATCTGCATGCTGGGTTTTAACGGCAGATAACTCCTCCGCGTGTTTGCCTTGTATGTCTTCCAGAGACTTCCGTAGCTGTTCCACCTCCGCCCTCAAAGCTTCGCGCTCTTGTGACATTGCTTCAAGTCGGGAGCTCGCATCAGATGTGTCCGCCAACTGACTGCTCACGTTCTTCTCAGTACCGGGGCTGATCTTCACTACGTTCGTGGTGGGGGCCTGTTGCTTGGGCCCGTCGCCATTGCTCGCAGCATCGTGATTGTGACCGTTTGTTTGGCTTCTAAGGTCCTCTGGAAAGCTGCTCTCGTTTGGGGTGTTCTAATTGGCGTGGTTAGAATGGGGCCAACCATGGTACTTTTTGGAATTGAACAGGTGGCACTCGTACCAACGCAGACTGCCCCGAGTCCTCGGGATCTCCCTCCCCATCCCCATTTTTTGTCGGCAGATCCTGTCCTGCACCCTGCGATTTGCCCGTATCACCATTGCTCTTGGTGTTCTTTTTCTTCTTGTTGGTCTTCTTCTTGGGGTTTGGAGCTATGGCAGATGGTTAGCAGTGCCCGGGGGTGTGTAGAGCTGAGGCCGTGCTGGCCTGAGGGGGAAACTGACCTGACGAAGATGCCTGCGAGGGATCTGGAGGCACTACAGCGGACATTTCTTATTAGTAGTGGTGGACAGGATGATAGGCGCTGGTCAAACTTATAGATCCAACTATGCTTTGGATTGCATATACATCGGCTGTTGTTGAGGTTTAGCCGACATGTCTAAAGCCACACCCCGCAGCTGCGAACAGTACTCGAGCTCGGGACGAGTACTGGTAGCCGCGTGGAATTTGTTTCAACACTACTGGCTTCTAGAAGAGTGTTTTAGGCATGTTGGGGTTTATGGTCTCTAGAACTTCAAATTCTACAAGTTTTAAATCTACTTTGCTGCTGTATTTCCAAGACGTAGGCTGGACTCCAGATAAAGAATTGACAATCACTGTTTGGTACTTTACGCAATAACACCCTTACATGATTCAGATGTTGGCATTAATGACTGAAATTCGTTCCAATAGGGTTGTCATACTCAGATTGAGCAAGTCCCATTCTTGTGTCTCCTAGCCGAAAATCCAAAATGCGGGGATCCCCATTAGCCTCCAAAATGACCAGTAGTAGTGATCGATATTTTCCCAGACGTCTCCAAAGCACATGAAAATCTTTCTCCGGATTCTTAATTTGCCATCAGCTACCTATTTTGTCTATTGTCAGCTCGCTCTCATCCATGTATTCGTTTCAGGTCCTGACCGATTAATAATCATAACTCAGCATCTTTGGAATAGAATGGGAATAAACAATACCAGCACGGCTGAGATGGGTTATCGCAAATATGCTCAATGAAGTATCAAATAGAAGGCGCGAAAAAAAAGAAATTCAAAGGTTCCTAGCACGAAGCAAGACCACCCATGGAAGTATTCCGTTGGTAGTAAGTACATTGACGATGTAAGTTGTGTGAGATTTACAGAAGAGCCGATAGCTTTCCTAATCAGAGTATCGAGTTTGGCAGTGCGCCATCACTGGAACTTGCAACTTCAAAGACTACAGAAAATATGATCGTTCTCTATATCATAGATGATGGGTCTGAAAGGAGAACTACGAATGCCCCGTGTATACCTTCCGGCATGAGCATATTGCTTGGTCCATGGTACATGGTTGTCCGTACGACAATCCTTTCAGTTAGCCCAAAGGCACGGCTACAAGATGGTCAAGTATTGCCTTGTGCTTTCGTCGGCTGAGGCTTTGCGGGAATGTCAGGAGGCCAGTTGTTGAATGCAGGAGGACGTCCGGAACATGAGAAGATGCCCATGAAAGGTTGGCAGTTGTTGAATCGTCGTTATGTGGCACGCCCTCAAGACTTTCTAGTCTCGAGAATCGAGCAGAATTCGGCATATATAGCCAGTGGCTCTAAAAGCTAACCAGCAGGAGAGAAGCAGACATGCAAAGTATCAATCGGGTCCGGATAATGAGTTTAGTCTTGCAACGTTGGTCTGCATCTGTGTGAGAGCCAAAACCGACAAGCCATCAAGTCAGATTTACACAAGAGGATCCATTCCTCATTAATTGATCCATCAATTACCTGCTCATGAAATCCGTATGTTCACACTAAGCGAACCTGGCACACTATGAGAGTGAAAATTCACTCCAGCAGCGACAGGATTTTAAAAGGTGGTCGTTCTGGGCTATTCAGTAATATGAAAAGGCTATCTTGTAGTCAATGTATCCGGAGATGACATTGAGAGCCAGAACAGGGGTATATAGAATGCCGTGGTTATATGTAAAGACTATGAGAAAGAAGAGCGAAGGCCAGCGCCATCGCGGAGGTTTTGTGCTGCGAGAATTGGAATTTGGCGCTAGATCAAATACGGATTGGTAAAGTCACGTGAAAGCGTGATATCGCCGCCCCGCTTTTCTGCCCAGTTCCAGCTTAGAGCCCGCCTCTCGCCTTGCCCGCGTCATTCTTGAGACCATCAAACACTTCGAGACTGCAAATTGTCACACCCAGTGGTAGAAAAAGAAAGTCATCTCCAAGGCTCTCCCACTCCTTATGTTTCTAATGTGAGGATACACCAATATCTGTTTTATTGTCCTCTTCAATTATTTTTATTCTTCTCAGAGTCTGTAGCTATCATGGGATCGTCCCGACACAAGCGTGCTCAGCTGGCAAGTCCACACGATAACCAGAAATCAAAAAAGCGCAAGGCCGCCAACATAGACGACGAATATGATTCTCCCGATCTCGAAGAGACGAAGCCAAAACGAGCACGAAAGAAGAATGGTGAAGAAAAACGTCTCAAGCGTCACCGGGCCCGGCCTCCTCGCACTTATATCGAGCGACTTCATCGTGTAAGATCCCAACGAATGTTTCTACTTGACCGAAATAGGAGTACCAGTGAAGACGGAACACATGAAGAGGAGGTATTTGACATTGCTGGAACTACTGGAAATGTTTACAATGTTACTATCTCAAAAGTTCCAGACTGTTCCTGCCCGGATTCATCAAAGGGCAACCAATGCAAACATATCATCTACGTAAGCCATACCCTTTTCTATACAAGGTCGGTTGCTGAAGGATTAGGTTCTTGTTAATGTTCTCAAAGCTCGGGAGGACTTAGCATACCAACTCGCATTCTTGACTACCGAACTTGAGGAAATATTTAGCAATGCTCCTGTCACACCACAGTCAGATGGAGCGACTGCAACCGTCACAGAGACAGGAGGGCACCGCAAACCAATCGAAGGCGATTGTCCCATTTGTGTAATGGAATTTGAGGATTCTGACAAGTCCGACACCATCATTTGGTGCAAAGCTGCTTGTGGAAACAACGTTCACAAGCGTTGCTTTGACCGGTGGGCTCGGAGTAAACCGGGAGAAGTCAAGTGTGTATACTGTCGAACTCCATGGAAAGGCGACGAGAAAGATCTCAAGGGAATTAGTAAGCGTGGTAAAGTCAATGAGGAGGGGTATGTTAATGTTGCAGGACAGTTGGGACTCAGTGGACACCGAGATACAAGCACATATCATGAGCACTGGGCCAGGAGAGAGTTTGGAGGTGGTTATTATTGATGGGTGGTTCGTGACGTGGGTTTACTGGTCAATAAACGTTAGTGTGTTTCTTTAAACAGTGCTTACTGTGGGCAGTAGATTCTTTGGAACGGTATACTTGGTGCTCTATGATATATATACAATTTCTTCGGTCAATATGGGTGGCGTTACATGCTGGTATGTACGAAATGGTTGCTCTTTCCAAGTAGATAGTTTGCTTTATGGGTATATGTACGACAATGTCAAGCAGCTTGATTAGATCTATCAAGGATTTATCACTAATCCGTAGTATATTCTAGTATCACCACAAATCCACGCACAAGGTCTCGTCGTCTATGTAGAAAAGAACACTCTTAAGAAGTGGAACCCATCCCCCCCCCCTCCCCCCCAAGGCGCTGACATGACCTTTTCCAGAAAACGTGTATAAGGGTATTTCCCAGTGCAACAAATCTCTAAAATCTCAACACACCCAAGCACAGTAGTGCTGTGACTCCCCCAATCACCCCAATCATCCTCGCCGGAAAAACTCCAAGAGCGAATAACATCCAACTCCCCGTCACCTGACCCAGAACCCCAAATATATCGAAATATACACACAGGGGCCTAAAACACAAAAGGTTCTCTCAAGACGTGCGGGTATCGAACATCACGATTGCGGAAAAGACCCGGACTAAATACAAATACCAGTAACACATAGAACAAGCTCCTAACACTCATCTCAAATCATCCCTTGAAACTTTCTCTCCTCCTCAAGACCAGGGCCCGACAACCAGTCACTACGCCTTTTACAGTAGAATTCCAACCTCGGCGTCCACTCCCGAAGAAGCGTCTCATCATCTAGCGTCCCACTCGCCACAGCCATAGCCTCCGGGCGTTTAGAATTTTGAGCCACCATGTTAGAGCCACAGTTCCCACAGAAACTGCGAGCGAGAACGCTGCCAGATTCAGGAGAGGTGTCCGAGTAGGTCCTGAGTACCAGATCTGGGTCTTGGATCTTAACTTGCTGTGTCGTGTGTAAGTCCATCTTCCTAATCTCACAGAGGAATATATAGGCGGGCTTACCTCACGATCATAGAACTCGTTTGCCATGAAGGATGACCCCGAGGTTTTCTTGCAACTGAGGCAGTGACACACAACTCTTGTCCGTGGTTGTCCGGTGATTGTATATCTCACTTTACCGCAGAGACAGGACCCGTGGGTTTCTGTTGAGTCATTGCTAGAGACGCTCGTTGCAAATTCAAAAGCTAGAAGTTCTGCGGCCATGTTGAATCGAAAGCTGATCTTTGGAGAATACTACTCTAGGTACTCAAGTATGGCTGAGCAGACACGTTCATTTATACTTTGGTTCACTACGCTCGTATGTTGATTTATGATGACCGGTACCTAGGGCTTACGCTAACCCTGCTTGATCGAGCTTATGAGCTACGCAATTTCTTACTCAGACTTTGTGTATATCCAGATTCATGTCTATATCCGAGGGCGTATAAGTTTCGATTGGTCCGGTCGTCCGTCAGTTCGTGAAAGGAGTATTTCCTTCTGCTCAAGACCAAGATACAGCCGAAAAAGCACACCCGGGTACGACTAAAACCGATATACTAGTCGTCAACATTAATAATTCTTTGGTTACGGTATCACCAATTACATATCCGCTGCCGCAAATGCATTCACACCGCTTCTTCCCGCATGGAAGATAAGAGAAGGGGTTCGAATACTCGGCTAAAAAACCGGACCCCCATGCGATAGGGAAAGACTTCGATGCATGGAATTAGTGGAGAGCCAAAGCAAAAAACGATTGTTCGGGGTTGGGAATGGGCAAGAAAGTGAGATTAAGTGTAATACTCTGGTCTTCTTTTTCCAGACTGAGACGAGTAACTTATAGGTATGAATCCTTTCTGCGTCACAGGGTATTTAATAGTATAGGTCCTGCGAAGTATTCATGGTTTTCGCTTAGGCCCAACCACATTCACGACTGATGCCCACTTCTTATAGCAGTAAAACACTGTAACTCTTCAAAATTATTACTCGACCTTAAACTCCTCGATAAGCAGGCAAAAGCTCTGTTTCATATTTGAATAATCTTTGCATTTCTCTCTACAGCACCACAAACAACCACAAACAACAAGGTCAGATAATAATAGCAGACTCGAAAGCTCATTCAAACCACCATCGCAATACCAGCACCCTCCAAGAATCCCGCTTGAGTAAAATGGTTCGAGAATACCTCATTTTCGACCCCGAGGGAGATGTCGTCTTGGTATTTGGTGACGAGATAGCTATGTAACATAGATTACACCCCACGTTCTACGGCAAAAGCTAATATATTGAAAGAAGACCCCAAATGCTCGTCTCCTCTAAGCACTTGAGTCTGGCATCTCCCGTATTCAAAGCAATGCTCCAAGTTGGCTTTCAAGAAGGTCAACAGCTTAGTACAAAGGGGACGGTGACTATCCCACTACCAGAAGACTGTGATAGGGCCTTTAAGATTCTCATGATGCTCGTCCATGCAAAGTACAAGCACATCCCGGATCAGCTCATCTTACCTACATTGACAAATCTCGCCATGCAGGTAGACAAATACCAAGTGCATGATTGCGTGGGACCGCTCATAATAGAAGGGTGGGTTAAGAAGCTGGAAAATGATCATGCTTCCCTTACTGGACCGGATGAGTCTCACCACCATAACCTGGCGATTTACTTTGATCTAAAGATGTGTCGCACCTTTGAGTGGATTGCCATTGCATGGGTTTTTAGAATTCCACATCTCTTTACGATGTCTACCAAATTCGCTATACTACACCTAAAACACCCAGTCAGCACCACTTCAAATAACCCATGTCGCTTTAAGAAATTTCTTGACAAACTGCCTATACCTCGACAAGTCTTTGGTAAGCCCAACGCCCAAGAACCTAGTGGTCAATAACTAACTTTGGAGACAAAATCAATTCACGAAGGGAGCAGCACTTGAATACATTATCCGAAGCTCTGAGAGAAGCGAGAGATCACCTCGAAGACCCCAAGAACGAGTGTTGCCGAGTTCCGATCGATTTCATCCGGCACAATTGCCGGATGAAAAAGCTCCAATACTTCAACATGATCCTTAAAGCACATGGTCTGAATCCATTACCCGAACCACCTTACCCGGAACTGAGCGTGAAAACTATGCAACCGAGGTTAAAGCCTATATTCATTGACGCCTTCTGCGGTACCAGTGACCACGAGGCCTACTTCAAGGATGGCAAAGGTCGCTTGGGGTACTTTGTAAGTGTTGCGCGCAAGCTGTGTGATGAGGAACCGGGGTTGGGTTTTCAGGATATCTTTGAGGATGGTGCTTGATGCCTCTGGGGCTCTTGTATGATGTTGTTTGTCCTAGCTTTAGCATGATATTTAGATACATAGAGAGTTTGAGAGACTTAGAGAATTACAGAATTAGAAGATACGAGACTCTTACGTTACTTTACATTCTTTGGGGTTTGTCTTTCTGCCTATCCGGCTGCTGCAGCACACCGCTAGATATGGCCGTATGACTACCTTGGCTGTCTAACCCTCCAAAGGGAATAGGTAGACCAGATAATGCACCTGCCTCCTGTGATTAACAGGCGAAATCGCGTTTTGAGTGGTCAGGCTAGTCCTCAGCAATTCCCCGCACCCAATCATATTAACATGAAATACCAAACTTCGTCAGGCGGCCAGCACCAAACATCCCCATACCCCTTCTACCTCCAAAATATACCCATGAGAACCTAAATTCTAAATGAAGAGGTATATTTGACAAGCTCATCTCCTCGGCCGCCAACAGTGATCAAGCTCCCACTAACTCGAACTGAGGTCTAGAGATTATTTCATATAGTACGACTCGAAGTAAGAGTAAGCTCAAGATCTAGATGCAAACAACTCAGTTTGTCTGATTTTTTGACTTTGGTAGCCCCCTCTCAGGAAGGGGAGCACGATCGTATTTGTTCTTTTTTTGTTTTCCAGCGGTGTTTAGGGGCATTTTAGTTAAGCGAGGTCATAGCCTTCATTACAAGTGCCTTATACCCTCATCCTGGTGATCGTCTCAGGAGCTCTGTAGCTAGCCAAAATTTCATTATTATCACTCTTTTCCTCTGCTTCCAGATTATTCTCACAGTCCAGAGATAGTGATTAAGACTCATACGCCACCGATGACTTAGCGAAACTTGATTTGCCTGCCCAGTCACCAATATCCATTTTTGCTAGATGAATAACACTGTCTTCTCCACCTACACTATCCATTCGAAACTTGATCTAATAAATCTACCAAGTGCTACGTCTTCCTTGAACAAACCGGCCCCCCTACCTATAAACCCCCCAAGATATCTACACACATGTATCTCCCAAAAACACGCCTCAACACAAATCCATCGCGTCAACGCTATACAAGTATATTAGCTGATCGTGGCGTGGTATGATGCCAGATGCTAATGCTGTCTACTCTCCTCGTTTTGAGGAAGATCAAGGATTCCTCTAGGGTAGGAGAGGTGGCATTACTGTATAGCTTCCATATAATAAAGAAGCATTCACAACACCCAAGGTTTTTGATTCATATGAATCACATCTCCCCCATCTTCATATCTTCGAATCCTCACTCCAAAATACTCACTTCACACCCACTCAACTTATGCTGTTCCCACCACCTTACATAACAAGAAAGAACCGAGTTAAGTCCCCAGAATAGCTGGCGTAGCGACATCAGTAAAAGCCCACTCACCACTCACCGTCTTCAATCCTCCCCATAAGCACTTAAAATCCTTAGATCAGGGTGTGAGATGTTTTAGTCAACTATGCCTACCCCGCGAAACGATGTTACCCCTCTAGGATCAAATATGAAGTTGGCAGTATGTAATTGGTCTATTATATATTATAAGAAATTCACACGTAAAACAAAACCCCCTACCATATATATACCCCACCCAACCCATCAATCCCATTACACCACCCATCTAAAAACTCCCATCCCCATCCCCAAAAACAACAAAACGTCCCCAAACCCCACACAACCAAAAGAAAAGCTTCCCAAGTGACATTTCACCAAGTAAACATCATCAACGCAGGATTCAACGCAACCGGCAAAAAGAAATGACTAACCACCACAGTCAACAACGGATACCACGCCACAAAATCATCAATCTTCCACTCCCACGGCACCGCTGTCGCAAACACAATCATCATCGCCGACATACTAAAGCAGAAAAGGAAGGTAAACTTAAAGCGGGTAAGCAGACGCGGGATCTCCTCAAAGAAGGAGATGTTCTCGACTTCCTTGGCCGTCGCGCCCCACGTCATGTCGATCTCGAAGAAGTGGCAGAGCAGTGCTTGCGAGACGTGCAGGGAGATGCCGCCCAGGAAGACGGTGAGGAGGAGGAGCCATTTGAAGTTTTCGAAGACTGCGGAGGGTTAGGTTGGGTGTTTGTTGGAGGGGAGGGGAGGGGAAGGGGGGACTTACTAGCGCCGAGGAGACTCTTTTCTGAGAGTCTGTAACGGAGGATGGCGAGGGCGATGTTGCCTAGTGCGCTGAAGACGATGATTAAGGAGAAGTAGACTTTGAAGGAATCGAGGTAGTATTTATCGAGATAGCCCGCGTACCAACCCATCAGGAAGTAATTGGCCACTGTGAGGATCCAGGCTGCGCCGATGGCATAGTACGTTCCGATATACGCAAGGATTGTGATCTTGGATGTGACTCGGATGTTTGAAGTGAGGAATTCGAGGAAGAGTGGTGTGAAGGGTCCGCGGGTGACCCAGAGACGGAAGGGATGGAATAAAAGTTCGTTACAACCGTATGCGTATTTTTCCCAACGGTTCAATTCGTCGTAGACTGTAAGAGAGACACCCTCTTTGAAGCCGTCGCCGGTGTAAGCACCGAATCTTATAGTGTAACCGTTGACTTGAAGACGAAGAGACATGTCGAAGTCCTCGGAAACATGGGACTCGGACCAGAATTTCTCGTAGCCATCTTCGTCCGTGTAAGCGACGGTTTGGACAGCAGTCCATCGCAAGATGGCATTGTGGCCCACAAAAGGAGAAACATCTCCGTTGGCTACTGTGTACCGAATGGCGGTATAGATCAAGTTGGTAAAGAAAGTGACACTGTTGACACCACGTTAGAATTAAAACCACGAATTCGAAGCAAAGATGACTAACCCGTTCTCGAAGAAGCTATCAGTCACCTGCATAACACCCGAGGTGTATTGCAAGATGCCAACATCTGGCGATTGCTCCATCTCACTCGCAGCATCCAGCAAACAATCCACCGGAACACGAGTATCCGAATCAATAAGCAAAATATAATCTCCCACTCGAATGTTTCCCTCAGCCCAAGCTCGGCCCTCCTCTCCGGCAAGTACCTCAGCCAAACAGCGATCATAAGCTGCATACTCGTTCTCCTGGTTCCACATCACAGATCGCTCAACAAGCGCAAGCTTTTCCTCTACTTTGTTGCTGACCATCAACGCATAATTCATGTTGGACGCTTTCTTGAACTTGCCCTTCCTCACGAAGGCCTTTTCTTCACCATCGGGCTTTGGGTTGTGTTTAGGACGAGCAACCCAGCCGATGCTATGTTCTTCGTAAAAGTCGCGTCGAGCTTGGGCTTCTTCTTCCGGTAAAAGCTGCATTCCATCATCGTTGACAAAGATATTGGCCGTGCCACCTTGCAACTCGTATGTTGAGATGGCGGCTTTTAGCGAAATGATTGTCGGTTGAATGACAGCCACAAGACCTTCTTTATAAACTGGCATCTGAATGGTGACATGTGGTAGGGATATTTGATTGCGATCGATTCGCGGAGGAGCAACTGCTGAATAAAATTTCGAATTGGACTGCAATTGGCTGATTGGACCAAATATCTGGGCGACATTGACCACGATGATCTGCATGAAGAAGAGAGAGACGAAGACTTGACAGGGTGTGACGACCAAGAGTGCAAGTCTGATGTAATTGCCATCGATAGCAACTTCCTGTGCAAGGTTTCTGAACCCGAGGCCCAAGGCGGCTGTAAGTAAGGTAAGTGTAAGGCCGACCATAATGGGATTTATGAGCAAAGTTGGTCTTTTTTGAGTTGGGACTGCCTCTTCAAGATCAGCTGATGAGCTATCGTCGCCCAGTTCCACAGTTGAAACATTTGCGCTCTCCTTCGCCTTCTCATTTGCCATATCTGCTTCCTCTTCGTCCCATATCATTTGCATAAGCGAACGCTTAATACTTTCTGCTCGTCCGAGAAGTTTCTGGGGCTCGTCATCCCAAACTACCAATATTTGCTGGTCAGAAATGAAGGCTGCGAAATGATGTTTCTGGCACCGTGGGAGGTAATCAACCGAAGGCAGCACCTGTACACGAAGGCCGTCACTCAGAGGAACGTAATCAGCGTTATGATGAGAAAGGAAAATTTTGATTATTCGAGTATTGACAGTCATGGCACACTGGGTCAAAAGTTAGGAAAGTCCTTCATAGTGATCAATTAGGAAACTTACCCGAACATTCATGGCAACAACCATATCATAGAATCTTGAATCAGTGCTTAGATTCTCTGGAGCACAGGTGAAGTTGTCTCGTCGTTTTTTGAGAACAACGCCTTCGCCTGGACCGCCACTGCACCACGACTTTTCCATCTGCTGTTCATGAAGCCTAGGAACGTATTAGCGTATCTTCACTCATATGAAACCCCATCTATGAAAGGCCCTCTTAGCCACCTAGAATAGGAAGCCTGAGATATTTGGTTCTTACCAATTGACCATCACATCTGCTTTAACATCTAGAACGTTCTGAGCTGGGGCATTCCTGAAGTCACCCTGAGGATATAGAGACGAAGGCCGTGATCTACTATTTCGCATAGGAGTCGATGTGCCTGATATGGTCGGAGAATGCTGCAACTCAACAGCCGGTGCGGTATTAGGAGGATTCGCAACATTCTTCTTTGCCTTTCTGGGGTTGGGCTTGGGATTGGCCTTCTTTGGCGCGGAGCCAGGCTGCAGATACCCTCTTACAAAGTCCATCATGACTGCGAAATATTTGGCTTGACAGCAAGATTAAGAAACTGCAAACTCCGGGATGGAAGCAGCTTTAAGAGAGATGTTTCAAAGCAGAGGTCTGTCAGTGACAAGGATGGGCGATAAACTCTGGTAGAGCCAGCACCTCCATGCAGGGTCCAATGTATCTATTGTTAGAGACAATACTCCGTACACATGGCTCTGGATAAGCAGATTGCCTTAGCCCCCGGAGACCTGCATGGCAATATTTGAGAGCGGTGGCGATTTGGGTCGGAGAATAGTAACCGTAGGAGGCTGCCACTCTTCTACCTGGTATCTTCAGACCGTAAACCGAGCCAGTGCCACGATGTACCCAAGCACACGATGCTTGCCAGAAAGTCATGATAGGCTTCGATAAACAAGCTTCGCTACAAGGGTATCAAAAGAAGCTAGACTGGGCTACCAGCGTTCTGCATCAAGAGATGGATGACATCCCCTGTAAAGCGGAACCACGTTTGATACTCGATGAAGAAAACTTCAGCTTCCAATAAAAATACCAAGGACCAGGCATCCACGAGTGTAGCCGCAACACCATACTCATGGTGGAGATAGTGCAGCCGTCCTAATATCCACGTACTCTGGTTGGTGGCTTTTGTGTATCTCCTCTGGCTAAAGAATTAAAGACGTCCAGCAGAAACATTGCCATTGATACTACCTTCGGCTGAGATGATGATGACTCTTTCCGAGTCTTTCGGAGGTCCATTGTGAATAAAGACACTGGAAGTGTTGGGGATAGGATTATCGCGAACATTGATGTCCGTCGAATGTTTCCTTAGCGAGACCAATGAAAAAGTGTTTACGTGCGTGGGAGTTATGCATAACATACTGGCACCATACGAGTCTAGGTCCAAATGCCATAGAACAAGCGATCGACGGAGAAACTCCCGAATGCGAATACAACTCTGTTTGAAGGAAGCCTAATGGGACACACCATCCAGGATACAAGGGTAACTGAATACCTCAAAGTGGATTGCGAGATACAGAGCTGCAGAAGCTAGCCGACAACCCACTCCGACGGGATAGTAACAGATGCGCAGAAAAATGGAAGGTTGACCGACGGCAGCAATCAACAATGAGTGGATTTAGAAAGCAACCAGGAATCAAGCCCGGAAGCCAGTAACTAATTCCCATGATACTCAAGATCCCACACTCTTTGGTGGTGTGATTTGAGGTAGACGACGTTCTAAAGCTGTGTAAGTATCAGCACGCAGCACAATTTAAAAGTATAGATTGAAATTTCCACCCACACCATCAACAACAAGGAGTTGCCTTCTCACAGGGAATAGCAGAGGTTGGAGTTGGCCCCCAAGTACGCCACCAGCACCCAACCGAACTGCCATGGCAAAGTGTGTTGCTTTCCGAAATATCGTCAATATCAAGATCATTACCGGTACTTGAACGTGGGATTACCGCCATACACCACAACGAGCCTCTGGATTGGCATGGCCAGCTGATAAACTACCCACACACAACTAAGATGGGTAGGGGGCTATGGCAGTGATGTGTTTTCATCAATATCTCAATCGAGAACTACATTCTTCACCATCCTATTTCGCCGAGCGAGCCCTAAGCGCTCATCCGAAATGGATCGCTGGCCGTCCTAATGAAGAAATTTCACACTCTACTGGGCGCGTTGAACCAGGGTATTGTTCAAACCCCTGCAGGTTCGAGATAATGATGTAGCAGTACGGAGTAGTCAGCGGAGTTTTATTATGTCGGGTCGGCACGCAATCAATAATCGACCTCGAAGTCGTTCTAGAACCTCAGAAGGCTCCGGAGGTATGCGGATACTAAGGAGATCGTGGATTCGATTGCCATGGGGATGCCCGTACTTGAGGATCAAAAAATGGCGTTGATACCATGTCGGGTGGTGAAATATGGCGCCCCTTATCCGAGATGCTTGCTGTTCAAGTAGAATAACGACAGAAAAAGAGGGCTGGTGGTGTGGTTGGAACTTGGATGCTGAAGTGGTGGACTCGTTGTTTGGAGTTTTGCTCCGAAGATAGATAAAGTGAGGTTACAAAACCGTTGACGATGATGTCGATGCAGGACAGCACACTGATCACAATAAGAACCCTGTTGCTTCGCTAGCTGCAGTCAACGGACGCAGCCGCCCTGAGCTCGGCTACATGAACTGATCACTCATTGCAATCCAAAAAAGACATACCGGAATCTTTAGCGATCGTGAAGACCGATCCAATTCTCAGAAACAAATTCTGCAAATGTCAGCCCGTCGCAAGTAAATAATTGACTTGAAGAAATTTGAAGCATCCTCATCCTCCGTATTGGCGAAGCTGCAATCCCGCCCAAACTGCATATGATCGTCCCAAAGATTACCGCATCTGGGAGGGAAGATGCAACCTCAACGCCCATACGAAGTGGCTGGCGCAGAGTGCCTGCACCCCCAACCTCCCAACACATTTATTTCCATCAAAACCCCCACTCATACTATCCCTCAAATAATGCTCATATACAGTCAATGTGACAGAAAAAGAACCACCTCTGTAACACGTAAACTGCATCTTTTCATATACGTATGGTGGCAGTAGCAACCTCATTGTCCATATTGTAGAACAAGGATGTAGGCATCAAAATAAAGAGAAGAAACTTCTAATAAATCGCTCCGTCCCGCTCACACTTTAAGGTAAGTTTACCGCGGACCTCGTTGTGCGTGCCTGGCTAAAATGGAATTGTAAGACTGGTGGCTGAGGAACAAAAAAACCACCTGAAGGTGGGGTGGTATTAGAGGCGTCTGTCTGTAAACTGCAGGTGTCAATACCAAAATACATTAACATTTTCATAATTGAAAGGAGGAAAATTGCGAGGAGCTTCGTCATCAACTCGCATTTCGATAAAGAGTGTTGTGGATGTCAGAATGGATAACGTGATTGCTGTGAGCGTGTCGCCATTATCCGAATGCGTGTATTCCTCCTTATCAAGCCCATTTGCGACATTCCATGAGAAACAATCTGGAAACAATCGAATGTAAACAAGTAGAACGTGTGCGAACAAAACACCATAGGTTGCTTTTTCAAGGAGAAACATTAGGTTGATAACAATATGTTGTTCGATCGCCAGAAGAGAGTTGTAAATGCCAAGGCCCAAATGCCTTCCCAGTCAGATTCAAATTAGACCAAAACTTGGCGAAATGAAACATTTAGGGGTCTGGATACCTGCTGAAAGTTCACTTTTTACATAAAGAGATTGATGATAGTTGGACTAGTACAATTAAGGAACTGGAGAAAAAGAAGAAGGATGTTTTTGTGGGGTTTTAAGACTTATTTCTTGAGTGTGGAAATGAGATTTTGAAGTCGAATGAAATCAATGAACAAAAGTAGCAAGACAGCGCGTGTTGTATGCCATGGCCCCATGGGGGAGTCTTGAAATCTAGACAAGAAAACTTCCTTCATGTCTTACTTGGAACTCGGCAAGGAGCTGGCCATACGTTGTGTGGAAAAATGGCTGATCGCATGGAAAGAATAACAGTAGATTTGCATCTCGATCTCTGATTTTGACGCGGCACACAATTTTGGTTGATCGGAAAAAGCAACAACTATTATTTTCAGTGGAGCTGGGTTCTTTCATGAAACCGAAGGACTTTGCTGCGTAACAAGATACCTCAATTTCTCCAAAGATACGGTTTCGAGCCGGACGTATGGGAGTTTGTGTATGGCCAATAGGCCAGCGGATGAAGGGAGACGAGAAGGTGGAGATGTGGTGGAACAACTGGCGAGATATCAATTGACGAATGGAAAGATGTTGACCAAACTTCCAACCCCTCTACCAGTCGTTCAGTAACCTCTTGGAATCTCGTCCGAATTCCGACACCGTCCCTGGCATGGAGAGCACTAAGGGCGGTTCGACCCCTCATCGACCCCTCCCACGAGGGATTATCCGATGTGTCCAATATGATCGACGAGATATCATATATATCAGATGAAGCCTTGATAGTCGACATATCTCCCTATAACTACCATTTACCAACGCATTGAACATCGGTGAGCAAAGGAAATCTGCGAAATATTGTTGGCGATCGACAATGACCGAGTTGTTGTTTCGTCCAGCGCGAGTTGAAAGAAAGAGCAGCGAGGTCGTGTGACTGTGACCTCGGGACTGATGGATAGGCCAATAATGAACGATAACAGGTGCAGTTGAGAGACGAAATCGAGATGGAGGCGGATGCGCTTCTTATTATAGGCGACTTTTCAGAATGAACGAATGGAGGGAGCCCTTGCTTCCTCACTCCCTTACTTCACGCCAAAGCGGACCCTTTCCCTTTCGCTTTCGCTTTCCCTTTCTTTGAGGTTGAGGCTGCGGGTGTCCATCATTCTCATTCGCTGCCATTCTTCATCTGACGGCGACCCAAGTCACCCAACTGAATCAGCACTTCAACCATGATGCGAGTCGGTGGAAGCGGTCTGGGACTCAGCAGAGCGGTAGCGGACGGTCGAATCAGAGTCTGCGATGCCGACTCACAGCATCGAGAGGTGATGCAGTGCCCGCACCACCTGCGCAGCACATGTTCACGACACCGAGTTCTCTGGATGTCGAATCTGATGCTGCTCGCTGCCCTCTTTGTTTCCGAGAGAACTGAAATATCGTGAAGTTGTGACCCACCTACCTAGCTATCTGGTATTCAAGTACTCGAATAGTTGAGTACCTAGGCAGGTAGTTCGGTGCCTGTCCTGTTTGCCCCACCACTAGGTACCTACCCTCCTACCCACTCTCAGCAGTCTAGGAGGCAGGCGCAGGGGGACCCTTATCGATTAACTCGACGATCCACCCACTACATCATCCTCAGATTTCCTGACAACCTAGCACTTTCACTTTGCAGACTCGACAGAACTGAGAATTTTGCAGGTGTGGTTTCCAATTTCTTGAAGTACATCAGCCACTTCATCCAGCCACTGCCACTGCAATTATATACCTCGACAATCCAACCTCGGATCTAATTTGGATTGTTCTTCACCAATTCCTCCACCGCCAGTCTCGGTCCATCAACCAACCGACCCGTCCTCGTCCATAACTTTCCAACTCTGACATTGAGACCACGCGTCATTGAAACCACCACGTACAGTCAAACAACCAGTTTGCCATCTCGAATCAAATAGCAAACCAAGCATGAGCTCGCCATTACGGGCACGCCAGTCGCACGATATCGATCCTTACACCACCCCTGAAATCTACTATGGCAACGAGTCCGTTTACAAAACCAACAAGCACTTCCGCACCCGCACATACTCTTCTGTAGGCTACTTGAACTTCTGCCAATTGCTGCCATTGACTGACTCCTCCCACAGAGCCAAAATCCGGTAGTCGATAGCGTCTTCGGACCCCGACAACCCCAACGTCGGGGATCTCATGGTGAGCAGAACTTCCTAACGGACAGACGAGCAAACAGGACAAGGTAGGACGCTGACGATTGAGTTTAGATGAGGCTTCCTTGTTCCCTCGGAGATTCCTAATTCAGGTAGAATCAACCCTCGCCCATCTCGCAAAGCAGGAAGACACGGACAACAACTGGCAGATTACAATTGAAGATACAGGTCCAAAGGTGTGTGGAAATTGGCAAATCTTGGGAATCTGCTCATTGATTTCAATAGGTCCTCTCGTTGGGAACGGCAGCGTCAAATGGGTTCAAGAGATTCGATATTCGGGGCACGTATATGCTCTCGAACCTGCTTCAAGAACTGCACTTGGCCAAAGAACTTGGTCGCCACCAGATCATTTTGGACGAGTCCCGGTTGAATGAGAACCCCACCAATCGATTGGCGCGTCTCATCAAAGACTCTTTCTGGGATCGTTTAACAAGAGTAATTGACGGTTCCGTGATCGAGATTGCGGGACGAGACCCAAAGGATTGGACACCAGACCCAAGACCACGTATCTACGTTCCTCACGGAGCCCCAGAACAGTACGAGTATTACACAAAGGTTGCCAAGGAGAGACCCGAAATTCGTCTCGATGTCTGCTGGCTGCCTAAGAAAATCACACCCGAGGCTGTCAGGGACATGAATGCGAAGCCGGGTCTTCTCGCCGTAGCCATGGAAGAAATCACGGACCCTGTCACTGGTGCGAAATCTCTTAAAGGAAAACCTTTTGTGGTTCCTGGAGGACGTTTCAACGAGTTATATGGTTGGGATAGTTATATGGAGTCTCTTGGTTTGATTGCCAACGGAAAAGTCCATCTAGCAAAGTCAATGGTGGAGCACTTTTGTTTTTGCATCAAACATTACGGCAAGATACTCAACGCTACTCGATCATACTACCTTTGTAGATCCCAGCCGCCATTCTTAACAGACATGGCAATGCGAGTTTACGAAGAGATTCAGGCAACTGATTTGGGGGCAAAGGAGTTTTTGCGGACTGCTATCCTAGCTGCTATTAAAGAATACAACAGTGTTTGGATGGCGGAGCCACGATATGACCCCGAGACAGGCCTTTCTCGATATCGCCCCGAAGGTCTGGGTGTTCCCCCAGAGACTGAGGCGACCCATTTCACTCACATCCTGGAGCCTTATGCCAAGAAGCATGGATTGACGTTCGAGGAGTTCGTTGATGCGTACAATCATGGCAGAGTCGTTGAACCAGATCTCGATGAGTACTTTCTCCATGATCGTGCCGTACGAGAATCCGGCCATGACACTTCGTATCGCTTGGAGAGGGTATGCGCAAATCTCGCAACTATTGACTTGAATTCTCTGCTCTACAAGTACGAAAAAGATATTGCAAAGGCTATCAAGAGATTTTTCGGTGATAAGCTTCGTATTCCAGAGGAGTTCTGTGTTGGTGATATGGTTCCAGATCATATCGAAACTTCATCCATGTGGGATCGCAAAGCTAAGCGCCGTAAGGCTGCCATGGACAAGTATCAGTGGAACGCGGAGAAGGGCATGTTTTTCGATTATGATACTGTCAAGAAAGAGCAATGTACCTACGAAACTTGTACTACATTTTGGGCTATGTGGTCGGGCGTTGCAACTCCTTTGCAGGCATCGCTTCTCGTATCGAACGCCCTCCCCAAATTTGAGGTTCTAGGTGGTTTGGTGTCTGGAACAGAGGAATCAAGAGGAGAAATCGGATTGGAACGACCAAACAGACAGTGGGATTATCCTTATGGATGGGCTCCGCAACAAATGTTGGCATGGACCGCATTGGACAGATATGGCTACCATGAGGATGTAGCACGTTTAGCGTACAAATGGCTTTTCATGATGACAAAAGCCTTTGTAGATTTCAACGGTGTTGTGGTCGAGAAATATGACGTTACGCATCTTACCGCACCACATCGAGTTGATGCTGAGTATGGAAATCAAGGGCTTGACTTCAAAGGAGTTGCCAAAGAAGGGTAAGTTCTCTCTTCCGAAATAACCATTCTTTTCTGACGTTTTCAGATTTGGCTGGGTCAATGCCAGCTATGTTTTTGGTCTCGAATTTACGAACGCACATATGCAAAGAGCTCTTGGTACCTTGACACCTTGGAGCGATTATGCTCGTGCCACAGAAGGCATTCCTGAGCTCCTCGCTCCTCATCCATGAATAAAATATTAATGCCCTCACGATACTCGAACGAACTAGATCAGTCAACAGTACAGTACTATAATGCGCATTCGCTAACGACATTACGCGATACCCAGAGTTTCGAATACTCTATGAAAATGTGTTTTCCGCCTTGTTGTTTCGCTTCGGAGTTTGCTTTATATGGGCTTACAAAGAAGATTTTCAGAAGAAGTGAGAATTTAAATGATGATGGTCCCTGGTATTAGACTGGTTTCTTCAGCTAAGGAAGGACCTTTTGCAATATGACCGTGTGTATAAGGGCAACTTATTTGAGCGGACTTTCTAGCTTAGTTAACTGTCTCTTCCTTGTTTGATTAATGATTGGGCTGTTGGGATAGATATAACTTAGCTGGAATTTCGCAAATTAACTAGTTGCTCATTATCTAAAGCCTTTAAACCAGTACAAGGCACTTCCACCTAGGGATGGACTGTCTGGAAAAGGCACGTGAGTTCTACATGTGTGCATGGGTAGCTTCTCTTCTCATTTGATATACCTGAAACCCAATCCAGATTACCAAGATTTGCTGTGTAGTTTAAATCACGGGACATTGTTCTTGTTTGATGAATTCCATCTCACCTTTCCCTGCCTCCCCATGAATCGGAGGATGATAGGATCGCGTACTCTGACTCGTGATACGGTTGCCGAGGCTATTTATTCTATGCGCTCCGATACTACGCAAGACAATCCTACCCCAGATCAATTGGACCTTGCATGACGATGTTGCTGATTGTTGCTGGTGGTGCGGCTATAACTGTTTACTTTCACATGCCAACGTTGCGATTGCGATGTTTGATCGTCTCTTTTCATGTGAAAGTCAAGTTCTTTTTATATATTTTTGATGAGGGATATCCTTCTTTTGGTATTGTGACAAGTCGTGCTGTATTACAGTTCACTGAGGAAAAGTCTCGTCTTACTCTCGTGGTATTGCACATGTAGGTTGCGCCTTTCAGGACTTCTGGTGAAGGTTTCGATGACGCGGGGGGGTCAACAATTCTGGAGAAGTGGAATGTGGGGTTCGGTCCGTGGACCAATCACGGCTTTGCCTTGCTTGGGAGCCTTTGAGCCGAGCCGATACGCCAAACTATCTGGAACGTCAGACAACCTTTCTCGTCCTCGGTCAAGAAGCTCAGCTTTGATGGTTGAGTGAGTATTGATTCTTGGTAGCCGGTCAAATGGGTGAACGTTGGCCAAGTCCTGAGCTGAGCACGTGTGTATTATATGCTTCCGAGGACAAGAGAGGGGTTCTTGAGCGTTTGGCCCTGGCCTGGTCTGGGATGGATGGTGTTGGTATATAATGTGGCTTGGACCCGAAGCAAAGGGATTGTCTTTTGCTTGTGATTTGGACTAGAGGTGCTAGCTGAGTCATATGAACCCTATCCAAAGCTAACTTTTCTGCTGTTCTCCTCATTCTTCCTTACTACTTTTCCACTTTGCACATTTTCCAACAGTAGATCTGGTTGGGTCTGTATACACATTTAAAACCAGTTGTTTATTCGATTCCACATTCCTCCAATCCCACCGCAATCATGGCTACCAACAAGATGGCCAATTTCGCTGTCGATCCTAACAAGGAAGAACAGATCTTTTTGGATGAGGTGGCTGCTGTTAAGAAGTGGTGGAGTGACCCGAGATGGAGATACACTAAGAGATCCTTCACTGCTGAGCAGATTGTGGCCAAGAGGGGAAACTTGAAGATTGAGTATCCAAGTAACACCCAATCCAAGAAGCTATGGCGTATTTTGGAGGGCAGATTCAAGGTAAATTTCACTTACGCTCTGAGCGAAATGCAATGGAATTGTGCTAATATGTTATCTCCTCAGAACGGTGAAGCGAGTTACACATATGGATGTCTCGAACCTACGATGTTGACCCAAATGGCAAAGTACCTCGATACCGTCTATGTTTCTGGCTGGCAATCATCATCTACAGCTTCAGCCTCAGATGAGCCAGGTCCAGATTTGGCCGATTACCCATACGTGCGTAAATTCTTCCCTCGTGGCAATTCGAAACTAACAGAAGTTTCAGACGACCGTCCCCAACAAAGTTGCCCATCTATTCATGGCACAACTCTTCCACGACAGAAAACAACGCGAAGAACGAATCTCTACAAAGTCGAAAGCTGAGCGTTCCAAGCTCCAAAACATCGATTATCTCCGACCCATCATCGCAGATGCTGATACCGGTCATGGTGGTCTCACCGCCGTCATGAAGTTGACCAAGCTGTTCGTCGAAAAGGGAGCAGCAGGAATCCATATCGAAGATCAGGCCCCAGGAACGAAGAAATGTGGTCATATGGCTGGAAAGGTCTTGGTTCCAATTAGTGAACATATCAACCGATTGGTTGCTATCAGAGCTCAAGCTGATATCATGGGTTTGTCTACACCCTTTTGTAATGTGAGAAAGAATTGCTAATGGATTTTCCCTAGGATCCGATCTCCTTGCTGTTGCAAGAACAGATGCCGAAGCAGCAACCCTCATCACCACAACCATCGACCCCCGCGACCACGCCTACATCATCGGCAGCACAAACCCCAACCTTCAACCACTCAACGACCTCATGGTAGCCGCCGAGCGAGCCGGGAAATCCGGCGACGAGCTTCAAGCCATCGAAGACTCATGGACCGCCCAAGCTGGTCTGAAGCTCTTCAACGACGCCGTCGTCTCCACCATCAACGCCGGACCCTCCCCCAACAAGAAGGAGCTGATCTCCAAGTTCCTCGCTGCGGTAAAGGGGAAGAGCAACACCGAAGCCCGAGCCATTGCTAAGGGCGTCATCGGTGTCGACATCTTCTGGGATTGGGATGCTCCCCGTACCCGAGAGGGGTACTACCGATTACAGGGCGGCTGCGAATGTGCCATCAACCGCGCGGTTGCGTATGCCCCCTACGCGGACGCGATCTGGATGGAGAGTAAATTGCCGGATTACAAGCAAGCCGAGCAGTTTGCTCAAGGAGTTCACGCCGTGTATCCCGAGCAAAAGTACGTTTCCCCCCTTCCCATTCCCCTCTTCTCCTTCCTCCACTCCCCCTTTCTCGCTTACCACCCCACCTCACCCCCTCGCTAACACCACCCGCAAAAACAGACTAGCCTACAACCTCTCGCCCTCCTTCAACTGGAAATCCGCCATGCCGCGGGCCGAGCAAGAAACCTACATCCAGCGCCTCAGCAAGCTGGGCTACTGCTGGCAATTCATCACCCTGGCGGGTCTGCACACCACGGCGCTGATCTCGGACCAGTTCGCCCGCGCGTACAGCCAGCAGGGGATGCGTGCGTATGGGGAGCTCGTCCAGGAGCCCGAGATGGATAGTGGGGTAGATGTGGTGAAGCATCAGAAGTGGAGTGGGGCGAATTATGCGGATGAGTTGTTGAAGATGGTTTCTGGGGGCATTAGTAGTACGAGTGCGATGGGGAAGGGGGTTACGGAGGATCAGTTTCATTAGTGGTGTGTGGGGGAGGAATTGGGAATGGGAATGGGATTGAGGGTTCTTTTGGGTAGATGTAAAAGTCTCGGTTACTGTATTACCCCTTGTTCTTTTTTTGTTTGAGTGGTGATTGAATGAGTGAGTGATGATTAGTGACTTGTCACCTGTACCTGTTCTCGCTTCCCCTATTCTGTCACACGCTTTACGAAAACACGTTCGTGGCGTAAATTCACTCCGTCGCTGGGAGATTTCTAAATTCCATTTAAGAACAGCTTTCTACGGGCCCCTTGTTAGGAACGTCCGACAACCCGCTTATACTTGTAGTAGTCTTCGAAGTTCGCATAAGCAGAGGGATTCTAGCTCCTGGCATTGCTCCTTCTGCTAATAGTACCCCCCCAAAACAAAGCAAAACAAAACAAAACGGTTATTTCGTGTAAAGTGGAGCCATTACGTTATCCTTAGCTTAGTAAAGTCTAGTCTGACCAATCAAAATTGAGCTTACTATATTAACTGGTTGGCCTACTGTAATAAACTCGGTTGCGTGTAGTTTTATTAGTGAAAATCAGTATTTATACTACCTCCCCTACAAATTATAACGTGTACCCGCTTTCACGAAATAACCTTTTGTTTAGGGGGAGGAATAGTACTATTACAAATGAGAGTTTTATACTCTTTACGAACGCTAACTCGTATCGAGTGACAGATCTGTTTGGCTCGCATGTTCAATGTAAAGCAAACACCATTCCGGATATATTAATCTACTAGTGGTTTTATTCGGAATGTACCATATGAAAAGGAAATACAATAATATCCCGTATTTCCGTTGTCCGCATTTCCCATTCGCTTATTCTACCTAACGTAAACACTACTACTATTTAATAAGCAAGCCTAGCGATCGCACGTATAAATGTAATAATAGAAGTTTCCTTAATCTATATATAAGTAGGAGTAGAGTTGAATATTCATCGAGTGTATACTTTATAAACGAATAGAGTTTTACTAAGTTTTGTGTATTCCGGGGTACGGTCCCGAATGGACAATGGAGCACGCTCTACTAATTTGACCCAAATGCACCATTATACTTCATCACAGACATACAGTAATAGTTGTAACTTTTACGGACGAAGTACAAGCTCGGACTGATTCTACACGCATCACTCGCGTGGATGAGCCGATAAAAACCCAAAGTATAGTTCTGGAGCTCAAAATCAAATTAGAGTTACAATATGACATACAGTAATATGAAAACGGTAACTACCGATTGTTGAAGTCTATCAACTTTTGGTACCGTTGCGAGGGCATATAAAGCGGGTATCTCTCCCTTGGAAACTGAGAAATCTCTCTATTGATCTATAACACAATAGTAAAAGAATTATTCCTTCTACGAGTACCTATATTTTACTACGTGGAATCCTGATAACCACAATAACAATCCTCTCATCCTCTCGCTCACTATGAGACTTCTACTCTCAACCTTGATTATGGTTGGTCTTGCTGCCTTTACTACCACTGCAGTACCTGACATGAGATTCTCTTCTCTCCTCCCACTCCCTTATCCCTATCGAAAAAAAATGAGCTCTGATTTTATTTCTCAATGTACTCAAGAAGAACATAGCGTTACTAACGCGTTGCTCGATAGTGTTGCGACGTTTGTGAAATTCCCTGTCTAGACGACCCAAGCTCCTGTCCATCGAACTACGTCCAACTCTGCTCCATCAGGTGTGGTAGAGATTGTTAAGTATGTCTTGGGCTTCATAGGATTTGGCCGGTGATATAATCAAGGGGGGAGAGTAGTAGTGAGAGACTGGTACAAGGAGTGGAATGGACTTTGTGGCATGTAAAGCACACTCTGGAAATTCTTCAGGACAATGGGATACCGTACTGGATAGCAATTACACTCTTCCACACACCCCTTCTGTATTAGAATGAATATAAGACTACAGGTAGAGACTGTCGAGAATATGTACACGATTTAGGATTGTGTGAATGAGGAGGAATGACAATTCTTGGAACAAGGAATATACCTAGCTTAGTATGAGATTTAATTTTTGGAGTCGCCATTTTAGTATTTTGTAGCCTCGACCCGTCTATCCCCCTCAACCTATTACTTTACAACGATCTAACACCATCGCATTAAGCACTGGAAGACTACAATGTATAAACTAATGAAGACTTTCTTTATAACTTTACACACCTATATAAATTTACTAATAAGGCACTTAATTATAAGCATCTTGGATTAATAAGGGTTTTGATTAGAGTTTATACACGTACAAGCTATTAAAAACTAGGCATATTGTGAAACTTTTGTAGGGTTCTGCTAAATATCTTAGACTTAATCGCACCGCCTATACGAGGAATTGCTGTTTGAACGCTTTGATTTCATTAAGAGGCAAGAATCTACATACGTAGAGAATATCATATATATTCTAAATAAGCCTCCAATTTCGCCATTCCGTCGACCATACCCTCTTGGTACTAAGTTCCCGTCAGAAGCGATAAATGAGCGCTACCATTCAAAATCATTTATGTTTCGCTATTGCTATAACAGGATAGACTAAACACAATGCGCCAATCGACATGATAACCCCGGAAAATATTTGAGCTCGGAGGAAACTGTCCGCTTCGATATCAACAAGTGCGCCAGCGATTGGGGTACCAACAAGGATCCCCAGTGCGACAGCACTCCAATTCATACCTAAACGTGTCCCAATAACCTTCGGAGAGGGTGAAAGTGCTGGATGCGCTAGAGCGGCTGGTGGCGTTGTGACGAGTACGCCTGATATGATGCCCCAAAATACACAGAGGACAATAAAACTGGTGCGACTTCGTACGCTAATCCACGAGAAAAGCAGAATTACCCCTAAGATTGTGGAGACAAGGAACAGATTCATAGGGCCAAGTTTGTGCGCGAAGAAAAGAGGGAGTGTTCGCCCTAGGCAGGATGCTCCATTCGTGATGGCGAGAAGGTAGAACGAGAACTCGCTACTCTGATGGAGATGTACGCTTGCGTACGCTGGGATGAAGAAGAGCGGCACAAAGTAAGCTAAAAATATGAAGAAGAGAGCCAGCGAAAATAGCATGAAAGGTAGCTCCCGCAACGCTGTTTTGTCGATCATGGATCTTCGAGACTTTGGGGGAGTGCCTTTTAGAGTACTGAAGATGACGAGTGCGGGAATGGATGACCCCAAAGTCACAAACGCAAGTGATCGAACAGCCCAAGGAAAACCGACAGAAGACTCTAGTCTTTTGAACATAATTGGGAAAATTATGCCTCCTGTTTGACATGCGTTAACTGACTGGCAATCTTTTCATATCAGCGTTGCTACTTACCAATACCATTACCCAGAGATGCACATCCAATGGCAAATGGTCGTCTTTTTGCACTAAATTGGGAAGATATCAAAGCCACCGCTGGAACAAAGGAGAGCCCAGCACCAATTCCAGAGCACACTCCTTGGGAGAGCATAACTTGATAGTAAGTTTTTGACAGACTTAACATGAAAAGGCCAAAAACAAGCAAGCCGCAACCCAAAAACATCAAGTGTCGGAGATAGCCCATGTCAAATAGAGGACCTGCGATGACCCCCACAATGACAAGAAGAAAGGATTGCATGCTACCGATCCAGGAAAGGGAGGAGGGAGATTGTTCAGGTAGTAAAGTAGTGGAGTAAAAAGATTCGAAAGCACCATAGCTGACTGTGAGGCCCCTTGATATTGAAGATATTAGACTTTTCAATAAGCAAGCTAACTAACTTGATGGATGGCTTACCATGCACTTAAGTATACGAAGAATCCCGCCAAAACCCCAAGCCATTCTTTCAATCCCCCATCTGTTGCAGCAGGTGTTTCTCTGATTGGTATGGTATTGTTCAGAGGCGAATCATCAAGCGTTTGCTTGGAGGTTTCATTTGAAGAAGCCATAGTGGTTTTGTTCTTTGTTGTGATTCCAGCCATAATGGCGGGTTGAAATCAATGAAGTTGCGAAATATGCTCGCTTTTAAGGCAAGCGACATATATAAAACTAGAAACTTCTGTTACAATTCATTTTGAAGACCAGGTAGGAAAGCTCTCAATATCTGCAATGGAATCAGTGGGGGCGTTGAAGGGAAAATGGACTTCAGCCTAGCAGATTCTAAATTACAGTACAGGGCCACTATTGGCAACCGAGTTCCAACATAGAAACTGGGAATGTTGTTGCAAAATTGCAAGGATCCATGTTAAGTTGTTCTTTTACTCGAGTACCGTGTTTGAAGAGCAAGATTGCCAATGCCAGCCTGCAGCAAGATCCTACACTGATATGCATACAGGAGCACTGACCAATGAGTTCCAGAAGAGGCATCCACATGCATACGGGAGCACTGGCCAATAAGTTCCAGAAGAGGCATCGGTGACCAAAAGGTATACTGAGTTGACAACCAACAGCCGCCAAGAATGACAAACCATACTGTAACCACTGACCCCAAACTGACCGCTGACTAGGGTTCCTCTTCGTGTCACCATCCAACCTCAGTTGGAGGTGATGCGAATGCCCATCCACCACTCTGTTGTGCTATGTAAGAGATTCTGCAATGGGCCTGCTTTTTACTCTCTGTCCCACATTCTAGATACAGCCATACGAAATGCACTACTAGTTTACGACCAGTTCAAAGTCTGCCAACATGTCTCCACCCCTGAATCCCAATTTAAAAAACGCCCCAACCTGAAATGAAAACCACAAGTTTCTTATGTCGTAGGAATCAAACTGGTTGTGATGCTTGAGCGGTTAAACCATACGTAGTGTAACTTTATTAAAGGAAACGATGTTTACGCTATCAAAGATTTTACAGACTAGGATCTCTTCCTCTCACAGTTATTATTCAGTACACCCAAAGCTCACTGAGGAATTTAAACCCCGCAGTTCCTCACTCTATATATACCTACTGGATTACATATTCAGCATTATTTCTTTATTTCCCCAGTTTCATAGGACTAGAAAGTATGGCTACTTCTCCGCTTCCCCTTTCTGAGCTCAACGCAGACCAATCCCGCACTGTTTACGCAGCAGCGATAACGACATTTGCCTTGGCGTCTATTGTCGTTCCTCTAAGAATTTTGGCCAGAAAACTCACTTCTACAAATCTTGGGTGGGATGACTGGTTCATATTTCTTGCATATGTAAGGGGTATACGATTTTATCGCAGTTTAATCTTCTGACATTGAGCATTAGCTATTTGCTTCTGGGGTTTTTGGAATGACAATTCTATGTGTGTACAAGATATACAGGGAAGATTCAACTTCGTTAACTGATCTTTTCAGGGCTTAAGGAAGGCGTTGGGAAACATGTTCAAACCGTCGCAGTCTCTGATCCCAACGCTCTGATAATAATTCTCAAAAGCATAACACCGGCGGAAATATGTTATACTTTGAGTATATGCTTCGCAAAGTACTCCATACTTTCATTTTACTCACGCATATTCGGCGTCACAAAGATGAGGATTATCCTCATTACTCTTGCCGCTATCGTTACTGCTTGGGGTGTTTCTGTTGTAAGTACTGTTTCGCTGGTTCGATCATCTGGAATCTCAGCAAGCGATAGAGCCTCAAACAATGCTAACTTTTCTAGATTGTTGTTAGTGCTGTGACTTGTATACCACTCAAGAAGTTATGGGATCCAACAATCCCAGGAATATGCGTTGATCTTCCGAAATTCTATCTTGGGATCTCATTCCCAAATGTAATCACGGACTGGATAATGCTCGTTATACCTATGGGCTATATCTGGAATTTGAAGATGCCAACGAGCCAAAAGTTGGTAGTCACAGGAATTTTTATTGTTGGTGGTTTGCATGTAACCCCTACAACCACCTGTTTGCCTTTACTAATAGTTGAAGTGTTTGTGTGGTTTCGCTTGTGCGATTGATATTCATTGCTCATCTAGATTTTGTGGATCTTACCTGGGGATTGGTTAAGCTTGATCTGTGGACATGCGTTGAAAGCTTCAGGTAAATTTATCTCTACAATAGGGCTCCGCCCTCATACTGCAACCAATCTAATCATTATACAGTGCGGTATTCTGCGCCTGCTTACCTTCACTCAAACCTGTGTATAATCTTATAGCTGGTAAACCGCAAACCAAAACGCCAAAACTTTCAACAACAAGTCCATATACAAGATCCAAGTCTGCACGGAGTAAGAACAAAGATATGTTGCACAGTGCTGGTGATGGTACGAATGGTGACAGTTTTTCTCAGTTGCATAACGAGGAAGAATGGGCAGAGATTACAGCTTCACATGCTGCGACTGGAGGATCTGCAAACGGAACTGATGACGTAAATATTGAGCTAAATAGTATAGACAGAAGGAACCGAAACCCCCTATGATTTTGGGAAATGAGTCAATATCAGATCATACTCAACGGTCATTTATTAGTAAGCTCAGAGGGGTTACAGAAGACTTTTTGGACTACCCTGTCTGCTTATTGTTTTGAGGGCTTGGCGATTTTGAGAGAATTCTTTGAGTAGTTACTGATGAGTACTTCTCAACTTGCGAGACGAAACTACTGTCACTATACTATTGAGCTTGCTTGAGATCAAACAATGAATGACTATTTATCTCCCTTTTAATTTATTTCAAATAATAATGTTTGCGTTTTAGTACACAAAGTAGAAATGTTTTTAAAAAGCTGTTTTGTTATCCTATATAACTCCATCAAAATCACTAGGTATTAAGTAATATTTACCTAGATTTATTCTGCTTTGGGTCTGTTTACATTTTGGATTTCAATGGACAATAGTCCACACTCGTTAACGTTACAGTAGTACTATTCAGCCGTCTTGATTCGCCTACTGTCAGATATAATCTCCATTTACAACACCATGAAATTTCTGCAATCCGATTGGCTTCTCATTAACATTAATTTCATAGGACTATAGGTTCCAGAATACGAAAACAAGTCACTTTGAAGATGTGCGATAGGCACTGTACTCCTCACATATGTTGTGTAACATGATATGCACGTAAGAATCACGCCACCTTGAAAGCACACCAACAACTACCAACAAAGATCCTAGCATCCTGGCATCCTGGTAACCTAGAAACATTACCAACATCATTAGTCACGTCTTTCCTCTCACCATATTTAGGAAGCAGAACGAAACACTTCTCGACCGACCCAAGAGGATCATACTGGACAACATTATGATGTCAAGCAAACCAACCTTTGTCTTGTTTCCTGGAGCTTTCCACACTACAGCGGCATTTACTGCGTTGAAGAATCTCTTGGAGCAGGAGTCATACCAATGCATATTGTCTGAGAGGTAAGCTTCCCACCTATCTTTCCTTAAATTGAGAGGTAGCTGATTAGAAAGTGCCCCGAGTCTTGGAAGTAGCGACCCAGACATAAGCCTTGCCACAGATGTTGGATTCTTTCGAAACCAAGTCATTTTGCCGTTGATTGAAAGTGGAAAAGAACTTGTACTCGTCTTTCACTCGTATGCCGGTGCCTCAGCTGGAGGTGCGGTACAGGGACTTGCCATTTCAGATCGAAGTAAACATGGCTTCGAAGGAGGCGTTTTAGGACTCATTTGCATCACTGCCTTATGCTTACCTAATGGTTTAAGCATACAAGATGCCTTACAAATGTCCGATGAACTGGCTGAATGGAGCTCAGTAGATGTAAGCGACGCTTCATAGTTTGTGTTCTCATAATATCTGCAACTCCTACCAAATTATTCCTATTATTTTGCCAAATTGACACTGACTTATTATGCACAGATGGATAAGGGATTGGTTTCTGTTAAGAGCCAAGAGCATGCTATCAAGCAATTCTACAGCCAACTACCAATCGCAGAAGCTGAAATATGGGCGAATGCACTTAAAACGCAAACTTTAGCGACCTTCAAATCGAAAGCAGAGTACTCCCCATGGGTGGACCCTGCATGGGAGGGCAGACTGGCATATCTTCTCTGCGAAAAAGATCCGACGTTTCCTTTACAACTTCAAGAGCACTTTGTTCAATCTGGTAAATTTGGGTTTGTGGAGTCACTACCAAACTCCCATTCGCCTTTTCTAGAAAGCCCAAAGGATACAGCAGATGTTTTGGTCAAATTTGCCAAATCTTTTATTGGATAACTTTGGATTTTTGACGAGGATTTATGAATAGTGATTTGAATAAATTGACATGTACCTTCAGTCGCCAAGTTAATCTAGTTTACTGCAACAAAAGAGACTTCTCTATCATTCCTGTGATGATCAAAGCCATCTCCGATGTGACCTGACGTCCCCGAGGTATCTCATGCTTGCCTTCATGCTCTAAAACTACTCGATTCTGTGCTTTGCATACACCCACCAACTCCCGGCTCTCGTGATAAAACTCATCTTTCCTTCCGACAAAATGTGCCGTAGGAATACTGATTGACCCTTTATTGGTATTGTTCATCACACGAACCACGCTCTTGCCTTCAATGCGCCAAGGTGCAAGGCCGCAGAAAAAAAAGGCGCATTTAATCGAGCTTGAGATATTGTATGGATTCTCTTGCTGCTGATGAAGAAGGAAGGTTGAAGCAAGCTGTGCCCCCTGAGAAAATCCCAAGATTGCATCAAAGGGACCTTCCGATTCGATGTATTCTTTAAGATCTGTCAGAAAACCAATAATTGTCTCGGGTCTGTATGGATCCGTGTATGCCCAGTAACTAAGGTCTTGTGGGAATATGTCTCGAATTTCTGGACAGAGTAAGCAATAAACCCCCACCTTCTCCGCCACAATAAATGCATATAAGATCAGGCACCAACCTTGGGCTTGAGGAAAAGGATGGGACCCGCAGATGAATTCAAATTCGTGCTGGCTGCCTAGTTCGGAGCGGAGAGCAGCTGATTGGTCTCTCATTAGCCCTTGTGAAGTAACGTTCGAGTCGCAAAAATACCAGTCTGCCATTCAAGAACCTTGAAGTCACAATTCATTAGCAAATTTCCTCTTCCCAATTTTGCTAACTAGGTAATAGAGTCAATGCTCCATTGTGATTAAAATTAAGCAAGGAAATGATTTTTCATTATTCACCTCATTGCTGGAGCCCACTCCATGAAGACAAAGGAAGCGCATGGCAGTATTAGCAATTTTTATCACTTCTGTTTTGGGTGGAATGCGTGTGGAAGTTCGTTAAGAAATATCAAGCTATAGGTGGAACATGAAAGTATCAATATATAAGTAGAATTGGTGTGTTGCTCATTCAAATAGCCTTGCACTCAGAGTGCCCCACGAGGCGTTCAAGCAGTAAGTTCAAACACTTACGAGAGCTAGTTACTTGCATATATCATGTAGCACAAGTTTGATATTTGAAGAACAGGTGGAAGTGTCTAACATTGCTGGGCGCTTGCATGAACCAGGAATATTTTCTGCTGGGTTGACTGTATGGATGGGCTTCTACATTGCATGGATTGCCGGCGAGTGCATCTATTTATCGTTTCCGTCACCGAACTACCACTGATCAAGCGAGTCGCAACTTAGAGTCCAATTAAGATGGCGCATTGTATTGTAAGCAGGTTTTGTGTGGAAGTGCGTGGAATAGTTGCACAGGGACATATCGCACATAGTCGTAATGGGAACCCCGATCCACAAACACCTGCACCCAATTAGATGGCATCCAAGCATAGGACATTTCTGATGAATTGCTTAACAAGAAATCGCCGAAAGTAGAAATCTGGGCGACCTCTTCTTCGTTGTCTCACACTCGCGGATGGTAAGCGAGTTGGACAAACATTATTGCCAATCCCATTCTGTCTCAACTTCCGGATCTGTGCTACTCTTATTGCGAATTTAGCACCACTTCTTCCTTATAATCAGGTGTCAAAAGCTGCTATTTAGTTGTCACTGGGATTTCGTCATCGTTCATTCTTGTAAAATCCAAGCCAAACTCCGCCAGCAAACAAAACTTTTACTATAGTGTAAGGGAAAAAAGGGGAAAAGAAAAAACAGAAAAAAAAAACACACAGTTCAACTAATGAAAATGAGCGAAGAGATTGCCGTGATTGGTTTTGCTTTCAAGTTCCCAGGGGAGGCGACGACTGCCGAGTCGTTTTGGAAAATGCTTCTAGAGGGGAGGTCCTCGATGACCGACGTTCCGAATAATAGGTTCAACCTCAGAGCTTTCTGCAGTACTGATGGGGAAAATGTTGGAACTGTACGATTTGTTAGAATTGACTGGAGGACTTCGCTAATAAAGATAGTTCCAAGCTAAAGGTGGCAACTTCATACGCGATGATATTGCCGGGTTCGATGCCCCTTTCTTTTCAATTAACCCCATGGAAGCAAAATGTATGGATCCGCAGCAAAGGTTGCTTTTAGAAACAGCCTACCATAGCCTCGAGAATTGTACGTTGACCCAGATCTTTTTAATTATATGAGATTCTAATACTTCTAGCTGGGATTTCACTCGACATGATTCGAGGTTCGGATACAGCTGTTTTTGTTGGCGCTTTCATGCGTGACTATGAAATTATGCTATCCAAAGACCCAAGCCTTCCTGTCAAATACAGGATGCCCGGTACCTCAGTTGCAATGCTCGCCAACAGGCTGAGTTGGTTCTTTGACTTAAAAGGTCCCAGCATCTCACTTGACTCTGCATGTTCCAGTAGCCTCAGCGCACTTCACCTCGCTTGCCAGAGTCTTCGCTCTGGGGAATCATCAACGGTATGTATCTTACTAAAGTTTCCTTTCAATCTCTACGAACTTCGGGCCCTACGAGCTACTGAAGTCAACAGTAGCGAAGACACCCGACGAGTCCATTTCTAGCAAAGACGCAAGCCTATAGAAGAGTTATTATACATATACCCAATACATCTATTTACATTGCAGTGCTTCATTTGTTTGTCAACCGAGCCACATTCCTGATGTTGGTCCTCCACTCCATTCACTTCTCTCGAAAATGACATTGTAAATACATTTATTCGCTCAGATCTACTTTGAATGTTTGTTCTTCTAAGCGTGAGATTAACTTGCTAACTTTATAATTCTGCCTCAGGCGCTGGTTGCAGGGTCAAATCTAGTGTTTGGCCCTGAGTCTACAGTGGGACTTTCCGACATGAACTTTCTTTCGCCCGACAGCAGGTGCTTTAGTTTTGATGAGAGGGCAAACGGATATGCACGCGGTGAAGGCATTGGTGTTGTAACAATCAAAACTCTCAGCGAAGCTCTGAAAGACGGAAACATAATTAGGGCTATAATTCGTGCCTCTGGATCAAACTCAGATGGTAGAACGCCTGGAATTACTCAACCCAGCAGCAAAGCCCAGGAAGATCTTATTCGACATACATACGAGCAAGCCGGAATTGATATGGAACCCGTAAGATATTTTGAAGCCCATGGTAAGTGCGCTAGGAACGAGAATATTCTGCTCATGGGATTTCACTGACAGTATGCAGGGACCGGGACTAGTATGTCGATTTTCCCTCTCAAAACTCCATTATGGGGTCAAAGCAATTTCACATACCTAAATGCGAGGGCCTCTGAGTTAATTATCAACTAACCTTCCTTTCTAGGTCTTGGAGATCCGCTTGAAGCCAAGGCAATTGCGAAAGCCTTCGGCCCCTTCCGTGCCCCCGATGATCCTCTTTATATTGGCGCGGTCAAGTCAAATATTGGACATCTTGAAGGGGCTAGTGGTGTCGCAGGGCTTATCAAAACAATTCTGGTTCTCGAGAATGGTATCATACCACCTAACTTCAACCTCGGAAATGTCAACGACAAGATACCTGTAGATCAATGGAATATCAAGTTCCCAACAGTTGCTACCCAGTGGCCAAAAGGTGGCCTTCGCCGCGCTTCTCTCAGCAGCTTTGGTTTTGGTGGCTCAAATGTCCACGTTGTGTTAGATGATGCTCTACATTACCTTCAACTGCGCAATCTGCCCGGTCTCCACTGTACCCAGAGCATAACACACTCTAAGTCCCCAGAGTTGATCCAACCAAGTCCTGAAACTCCAAGTCTTAGCTTCTCTGACGAAACCAAAGATAATACTCAACTTCAGCAACAGATACTGGTATGGTCATCTGCAGACGAAAATTGTATACAGCGGCTGACAAAAGCATTTGAATCATACCTCTCGGAGAATGAGCAGCTATCTTTGTCAGATATTGCCTATACACTTTCTGAGAAGCGCAGTCAGGTGGGTCTAGATATTTCTTAGTGAGCAATACTCCTTAACTAATGTTCATCCACAGTTGCCTTGGAAGTCCTACTTGGTAGCTGATGGTAATACTCCGGCCTGGACGGGGATGAGTACCAAGTGCTCTAAGCCCATTAAATCGTCCTATACCCCCCAGGCTTGTTTTGTTTTCACAGGACAGGGTGCCCAATGGTTCGCTATGGGCCGTGAACTGGTTCAATATAAGACCTTCGCGGCAAGTCTGGATGAAGCGGGTTGCTATATGAATAGTTTGGGCTGTTCATGGTCTGTTATAGGTGCGTATAATGCTTCAATTATGAGGAGTTAAGCTGATGAAGCAGACGAACTCACAAGAAGAGATGAAAAGACTTCCAGACTGGACACTCCCGAATTTGGACAACCTTTGTCGACAGTGCTTCAGGTGGCTCTGGTTGATTTGCTCTTTGACTGGGGTTTCAAGCCGATTAGTGTGGTTGGGCACTCTTCTGGTGAGATCGCGGCGGCCTATTGTGCTGGAGCAATATCGAAAGAATCTGCATGGAAACTCGCCTATTTCCGAGGAAAGGCAATTTCTACACTTTTTAGTCCCCATAGAGAGCATGGTGCGATGCTTTCCGTTGGACTTTCGAGTTCAGAAGCTGAAAAATACCTTAAGGCTTTTGAACAGTCTAATAAGGCTAGCAACATCAATGTTTCTTGCATCAACAGTCCCCGGAATGTCACATTGTCGGGCAGCAACGATGATATCAACAGCTTGCAAGAGGACCTTCAGAAACAAGGAACATTTTGTAAAAAATTGAGAGTAAATGTCGCTTATCACTCAAAATACATGGATGTTGCGGCTTCTATCTATCAGCCAGCTATTCATGATTTAGAACCTGGAACAACTGAAGCTTGTGTTATGGTTTCGTCTGTGACAGGTCAAATCATCCAGCCCACAGCTTTACTCCAACCAGATTACTGGATTCGAAATCTTGTATCAACTGTTCGTTTTTCTGAGGCGCTTTTCCAGATCTGCAATCAGCGACCAAAGAAGCAGTTAGGACAGAGGAAAGGACTTCAACTTGCCGTTACTTACCTCCTAGAGATTGGTCCACATTCAACTCTTCAGGGGCCTGTACGAGATATCTTGTCTTCTGTTGGCAGAATGAAAGACGTCGAGTACTGTTCCTTGCTCGTCCGAAACACCCCTGCTCATACTTCAATCCTCCGAGCTATAGGTAAACTGTATTGCCATGGATTTTCGATCAAATTGTCCAAGGTGAACAATCCTGGTGGGGAGTCGATTACCAAATACAGGATGCTTGTGGCCCTTCCGGCATACCCTTTCGACCACAAAACAAAGTATTGGTTGGAAAGTCGGATAAGCAAGAATTACAGGTTTGGTGATGTGCCTTACCATGCATTTCTTGGTTCCAGGGTATTGGACTGGAATCCCCTCGAGGCGCGATGGCAGAACAGAGTACTTCTCACAGATAACTCCTGGGTCAAGGATCACGTTGTAAGTTTCTCTTCCCCTTGGTGCAAAATGATTGTGCTGATGAAATAAGATCAATGGTGTGGTATTGTATCCTGGAGCAGGACTTCTTGTCATGGCAATTGAGGCAGCACGGCAGCTTTCCTTCTCAGAAAGTAAGATTACAGCTTATCGCCTTCAAAACGTGGTCATTTACAGAGGAATGGTGATTCCATCCGAAGCTGAAGGACTCGAGGTACAGCTCTACTTCCGCCCCTCCCAAGACGCAAATGGTAAGGTTCAGGAGGAAGCCTGGAGCGAGTTCCGTGTTTGTTTCTATAACGACGGACAGTGGGTTGAGAGCTGTCGGGGCGCAATAGCCGTGGAATATGAAAGCCTAGAGCCTGAAGTAGGCCGCCAACGTGTTCTGGAAGAAACAGATCGATACAGTGAAGATTATCATAGAGGTGCCAAAGCATGCAGGGACGTCTTAAGCTCAAAGAGGCTCTATCAATCTCTCGATCTCCATGGTTACAACTATGGGCCGAGCTTCAGACTTATCGATGTTTCCTATTTTGGCGAAACAACCGATGCTGTTTGTGACATCAACCTTTTGGGTTGGAAATCAAAGACCTCATCGAATACGATTCATCCCCATCTCATTCACCCTGCTGGCTTGGATTGTGTTCTACAAGCTATATTTCCGGCCATGACGAAGGGATGCGAGACTAAATTGCCAACTATGGTGCCCACATTCATAAAAAGTTTGTGGATTTCCAACTTGGAAGATTCAATTGACGGAAATATTAAAGTCAATATGCAAGGCGCTCTTCGAGGGCTTCGAGGGACACTCGGAACCTTCAGGGCAGTGCATACTTCGACAGGACGAGCGTGTATAGCCGGGGAACTCGAGATGACATTTGTTTCAGGTCCTACTGGTTCTATAGAGAACAACTCTGCTAGTTCTCAATTGTTTTACAATTTAGATTGGAATCCAGATTCGTCTTTGTTGGATAACGACCAGCTCTCTGCAATTTGTTCGTTCACCTCAGATACTTCAGGCCTACCGAAGTCGATGTTAGAAGAGAAAGAAATACTGTGCCGTCTCTCTATAGGCAAAGCCCTCCGAAAGTTTCAGAACACAAATCCATCCCAGCTGCCACCTCAAATATATCGGTATTTGGAATGGATGAAGAAGCAATTTTCTACCGATTCTGTGATGGCTGTTGAAGCAGATTCAGAAAGATTTGAGACACTATTAGCGAATGTCGAAAAATGTGACGCTGAAGGGGTGCTAATTGGCAGGGTGGCCCGAAATCTCGACATTATCCTCAGCGGCGGGATAGATGGTCTGAGCCTTCTATTCCAAGATACTATCATCGATGAATTCTACCTTACCGCTCATGATTTTCCACTTTTGTTTCAACAGGTGGCGAGATACATCAACATCCTAGCACACAAGAATCCTAGCCTCAGAGTTCTTGAAATTGGCGCAGGAACCGGTAGTGCGACCAGATACGCACTTGACGCCCTCATGAACCATGACGAAGACCTTAAGCCAGGAGCTCATCGTTTCTCAGAGTATGCGTTTACAGACATATCACCTGCATTCCTTGAGAAGGCCAAAAAGAAGTTCAACAACGAACGCATGGTGTTCAAGACATTGGACATTGAAAAGAGTCCAGAAGATAATGGTTTTACAAGAGAAAAATATGATTTAGTCATAGCTGTGAACGTAAGTAGTTCTTACCAATGGATTTGCTTTCGCCTAATTGAACGTCGCAGGTTTTGCATGCCACCCCCCATATTGAAAGCACTCTCAGGAATACTCGCAAGCTATTGAAGACGTACGCTTCCTCCAAACTTGATGATCATCATGAGCTAATAATTGATTATAGCGGTGGGAAGCTGGCTATTTTTGAAATAACGGATACTGAAATGCTGCGTGGAACATTCGTTTTTGGGCTTTTGCCAGGCTGGTGGAAAGGTAAGTTATTGTGAGTGATCCAATTTCTGGAGCTAACAATATCATAAGGACAAGAAGAATATCGCAGCTGGGGGCCAGTTATGAAGACCTCAAAGTGGAACGAAAACCTTCTGAAGACACATTTCTCTGGAATAGATAACCCGAAGAAAACCAAACTTGGTGACCTTGGACCAGCGAGTGTCATCATTACAACAGCTCTGAACACAGCAGAATCCCAGCCCTTAGTGAGGCAATATACAGGAATTGTGATCGTTTCGGATGGGTCAATATTACAGCAGTCAACGTGCACGGACATATGTGCCCAAATTGCTGTCAATGGGCTTGCGTGCGAAGTGATTTCCTCACAAGAAGTCCTGGTCTGCGATTTGAAGAACGCTTTCTGCCTTTTCTTACCAGATCTTTCGTGCTTCTGGTTTCAAAATATGAATGAGAAAAAGTTCATGATTCTAAAGAAGCTGATCTCAGAACCGAAAACACTGTTGTGGGTGTTTCGCCAAAACAATGAAAATAATCAAAGCCCAAACGGCCAGATGGTTCTAGGTCTCTCTAGAAGTGCTCAGAGAGAACGAGAAGGATTTACTATGATCACACTGGAGATTGAAGATACTACAGACCCTCCAAGCATTGCTCAGCATGTTATCAAAATCATGAAAGCATCCATTTTCAGCCAAGAGACAACGAATGAAACAGAATATGCCGTTAAAAACGGCGTAATTTGCGTTAGTAGAGTCATAGAGGATAAAGATCTTCTGAATCATCTTCACAAAGACAATTCTAGTCTATCAGAGCTGCAACCTTTGCAGCAAAGTGAAAGACCTTTGATGATGAGTATTGGTTCTGTTGGCTTACTCGATACTCTCGTTTTTGTGGACGATGAAAAATATCGCCGCCCAATGGATGTTGATGAAGTCGAGATTGCCGTCAAAGCTGTGGGTGTGAATTTCAGAGACATTCTCATCGCGCTTGGTCAGCTACCGGAGCATACTCTTGGGTCAGAGTGTGCAGGCATTGTGACTCGGGTTGGCGATGCTGTTAAAGGCCAATTTAAGATCGGAGATCGAGTTGTTTGTGCCATGAAGGGGGCATACCGTACATATGGTCGGTGCAGGGCAAGCTGCGTGACGATTCTTCCCCCAGAACTAGATTTTGCAACCGGAGCATCGTTTATAGTGGCATTTTCCACGGCATACTATTGTCTGATTACAGTTGCGCATACTCAAAAGGGTGAATCGGTCCTCATACATGCTGGCGCTGGTGGGTTTGGACAGGCTTCAATCCAGCTCGCTAAAATGTCAGGCGCAGTGATTTATGTCACTGTGAGCACTGAAGTAAAGAAGAGGCTTCTCATGGACTTATACGATATTCCAGAGGACAACTTTTTCTCAAGTAGGACGTTGGCCTTCAAAGATGGCATCATGAAACAGACCGGTGGACGTGGGGTTGATGTGGTAATCAATTCTTTGACAGGAGATGCTCTTCGATATTCTTGGGAGTGTCTAGCTCCGTTTGGTCGCTTTATTGAAGTGGGTAAGCGAGACATCCTCGCTCCCTCTGTATCGGCGCTGGGTGGATTGCCAATGTCGCCTTTCTCGAAGAACGTGACGTTTGCTAGCGTTGACTTGATCTTAATATGTCAAATGCGGCCAGATTTATCCAAGGATTTGATCACATCCGTGATTGATCTCGCTAAATCAGAGAAAATCACGACCCCTCAGCCTCTCACTGTATACAAGGTATCTAAAGCAGAGGATGCTTTTCGGCTTATGCAAAGCGGAAAGCACAGCGGAAAATTAGTTCTGGAGTTTGACGATAATGATCGTGTCAGGGTAACTCCGCCATTCAAACAACTTGATATATTTGATTCGCAAGCAACATATGTAATTGCTGGAGGCCTCGGAGGTATCGGTCGTAGTATCTCCAAATGGATGGTTTCTCGAAATGTGAAACATCTTGTCCTGCTCTCCCGGAAAACGGTATATCCTCAACAGATTCTGGACTTTTTGAGAAGCTTGAAGGATAAGGGTGTAAATGTTCTCACGCCACCTTGCAATGTGGCAGATGAGGACGCATTAAAAGAGGTCTTGGCTGTGTGTACAAAGATAATGCCTCCCATTCGTGGTTGCATACAAGCGTCTATGGTCCTAAAGGTTAGTTTGGAACTTACTTTGTATTTTTGGGCCTGATCTAACCACTATGTGTAGAGTGCAATGTTTTCTAACATGACCTTTGATGATTTCGAGGCAACAGTCAAACCTAAGGTGGCAGGCTCCTGGAATCTCCACAAGCTACTACCATCGAAAATGGACTTTTTTATCATGCTCTCGTCATATGCCGGAATTGTTGGTTCACTAGGTCAAAGCAACTATGCGGCTGGCAACACCTATCAAGATGGCCTCGCTAGATATCGTGCCTCGATTGGAGAGAAAGCGACCTCATTGGACCTCGGTATAGTCGAATCCGTTGGGTTTGTTGCAGAGCATGATGACATACGAGGCTTTTTGGAAGCAGGCGGTAACCATAAACTTACCCAGGTAGATCTTCACAAAGTTCTGGCCTATTACTGCAATCCGGGGCTAGATCAACATTCTGCAATGAAGAGCCAAGTAATCACTGGGTTGCCGCTTCCAAGAACTCTGAAAGAAAAGAATATTGTCGAACCCGATTGGCTTTCCAAGCCTCTCTTTGGGCAACTTCATGAGATTGACGCTAGAAACCATGAAGTATCACGGGATCCTTCAAATTTCGCAAATCTGGGCGCACTCGTTTCATCCTCAGCTTCCCTATCTGATGCCAATACCATTATATCCAATGCTCTTAAGACGAGAATGGCTAGCCTGCTTATGATAGAAGAAGACGCTGTTGATTTGGATAAGCCTATTCATAGTTTCGGGGTGGACTCTCTTGTAGCGGTCGAGATACGAAATTGGTTTAAGAAGGTAGTAGATGCCGATATAGCGGTCTTCGAAATACTGGGACAGAATAGTATCAGCTCGATGGGTGCAATAGCAACGAGAAAGAGTGGTTATACTCCAGCCTTTTTGGAAACTGAGCTCTAGATTGTATATAGCCCTGGTTTAGAGAAAGACATTATGAATGAGAAATTTCGCTCTCTCAAAAAGGACTGCAAGGTTTCATGGAGAAAACTGAATCTACCCCTTCCATTCTTTGTTAAATCTAAAAAAGACTGAATTTTCCATGTCTGATATTTAACTAGCGGATGCTGGGCAGCTGGAGAGAATGATTTTCATGAGTTCAAGTCTACGCAATTGTACCTACCGGTATTCATTAATTCTTTGCACTTACTGTTCTATCAGTCTTGAAGCACATTCTATGAATAGAACTTTGGCTATACTCTAGTAGGCGTGCACAAACATAATACTCTAGCTTATTCAGATTCAGCCATCTCCTGGAGATAAACACTCTGTTAGTATTACACTCTATACATACACAAAGCAATAAATGACCCACAACTTATAACAACGAGAATATTTATAACTTCCAACAAGTTATGGATACAGTACTAATATCTCGTAAGCAACGTTCGGCAAATGAAACCATATTCTATGGAATTCTAGGTGGAATATTCCATATAGAATACTTCTAGGGCGCTTATAAAATAGAATAGAATACTTCCATCGATAAGTCTCTAGAATTCCAAGAGTTCCATAGAATTCCAGAGGCTTTTCTAACTAATTAAAACGTAGTATTTAGGAGTAGTTTTTAAGTAAATAGTATACAAGTAGATATATCTATTATTAGATTCAAGTAAATAGTTACTATTTTTATAGAGACTTTCTATAGTACGATATACATAATCGTAGGCGTGGTACTACTAGCCCTCCGTAAGCTCCTAGCTACGATTAGTCTAGGGCAATAAGGGGGATAATCACGTGATATTTCGATAGAACCTTATACTAGGTATAATACAGAGTCTAAAGCCGAATAGAAGCCTTTTATTAGTTACCCGGACCGGGGCGACTTTTTCCCGGTTATATAACAAATTCCATCTGGAAATTCTATAAATTCTATAGAATATAAGCCTCTGGAATAGAATAATTCTAGCTAAATCCTAAAAGGAATGGAATTATTCCAGAGCGGGGGTCTGGAATGGAAAGGAATTCCAGATGGCCGAACGTTGCTCGTAAGTATTAAAATTAACGTATAAAACGAAAAGAGTAGAGTAAATTAATAGTACCTCCTTTACTCTAATCGAGTAGTTAAGTAATTCTTTCCTACGCTAAGATTCAAAATCGATTAACATTTAAATGTTACTATATCCCCTCGAGGCTTCATATGTACACCTACGGTTTTAGGTTTGAGGGTAGCGCGCCTAGGCATCATTCCGACCGGTCCGACCGCTTTAATAGGAAATCTTAAACTTAAAATCCTAGATATATATATAAAGTCTCGAGGGGATAAGCCTAATATTCAGTACGTATTTCCTTTACGCTATCGCCCAAGGTTAGTAGAAGTAAGTATTATATAACTCGTATCTTACTAAGGATTCTTCCCCTCTAATTACTCTCGCTATTATAATAAAGTATTAGAATTTCGGAAAGAAAGGGAAGAGAAAGGAAAGGTAGGTGGGTAGTAAACAACCTATTATTAGTATAAAACGTACTAACCTATCCGTTATAGGAAGGTAGTATTCGGGGCTAGGGATAAGCGACACGCACGACTGAAATATTTCCTTGCTTCGTTCCCCCTTCCGCTACCCCCTCTCTCTCGTTTCTGAATAATATAGGATAAAAACTTTATTTAATAGTAAGGCTACGACAGTAAGGCTACAACAGTAAGGATATAGCGATAGTAAGGGAACAGGTAGTAAGAATATACACTTGAAAATACCTACGTACGTGAAGTCTGAGGGTGGGTGTATAGGTACTATAGTAATATTGGATGATTATAATTCACAATTTACAATTTACAAATTAGTACCAAGTCTATTTAACCTTTCAGTACCGGTACCTTGGGGATACCGTATTTACTAGCCGCAAAGCTATTTATATATTCCATTCAGAATTCCACATTCCAGAACCTTCCCCTTTTGAATATTCCACCTCGGAACAGAATCTTGGAATCCTTGGAATCGGATTCCAAGTACCGAACGTTGAGATTTCGTGCTTGTGGGTTAAGCGAGGTGGGTGTCGTCGGGAAATACTGTACAGTAAGTCTAACGATATCTGGAAATCACCTAAGAAGCTTGACTTTCTTGACGCGTCTGTGTGAAAACTTGGGTTTTGGGTCGTTTTCCATAATTAAAAAAATCAAGACCGGCAAGAAAACTTTTCTACGGTGGAACTGGATCCAGTGCTCTAGTCTGGATTTGTCTAGAAGTATCTAGTTGGATTTGGGCCTCACCCTCTGAGGGGATCATGCCTTCGAATGGGCTACTGGAGTTTTAGGCATTGTGTAGCCTAGGAACAATCACAGGCATATTTCTTCATGTGTTTATTCTCGGGTCGATCTAATTTCAGCGTGCAGACATGTTAGGTTCTACGACCTACGACATGCTACATAGCATCATTCCCATGTGAGCTTCGAGAAGTTGTGTTTCGTGGTCTATTATTGGTTGCATGGCTTGGCACGCCTTGCGCACATCTTGTAACAAATTTAGGTTACTCTGGAAAATGGTAAATACTGGTAATCGGAATTTTTGACTTCCAGAGATTGGTTCGGCTTCGTGAAAGGTTGAAAAAATGAGTTTGGATGGCGTGAGGGGATTGATGTCAATGCGGCAGAGAAAGGCAGTTCTTCCCTTCAACAGTCTGTGTCACTGTGATATTTGACCTTTTTTGAACTTGAAGATTTATCCTTCACGGTACGGCACAGTACTTATCCTTTATCCGGAGAATTGATAGCCCAGGATACCATGGGTATCAGGCGGGGACGATAACAAGGTAACACCTTTGATAAAGAGATCAATCGATAATGTTTAGCCTTCGTATGTTTACACGAAAAGTAAACAAATGAAATGGTCGGGAGGCCGGTAAACAACCTTATATGCCATCAGATATTGACATGGCTATCGGTGGTAGAGATGAGGAAGTTGCTGCAAACGATTGGCCCATGCACCTCAATTCCTGCGATATTCTGATGCGATGCAGCACTGCATGTATTGGTCGCTGTCGCTGTGACCAACAAAAAAGATCGGGTCAAGAGTGGGTGCACGACGTGAAGCTGTAACTTGTAATACCAGCTGTTCGTATTGATGTTTACTCCGGACGAACTTGCTCGAGTACCCCTCCATGACATGGGAAGATCTCGGATAAGGCCCCACCCAAACGGGCTGATGACACTATTGACTGGGCTGATCCATGATGGCCATCCAAGGTTCTTGGGGTGGGAAATCTACGCTTTGAAGAATCAAAAGAAAAGCTTGCCTTGCCTCAACTCGATTAGTGAGGCTGCTGATTGCTGTAGCAACTACGATTGCGAGACGATGAGATGATGGAAAGATGAAGTCGAAGTTGTGAGTTCTACTGATACAGGGCGAATGCGTCTAGGAGATGAAATTTGATGTGCCTGCATAACCGACATACAAATAGAAAGTGTCTACTCGAGTACAGTAGTAAATACCGTACCAAGCGAGTCTAGCTCGTCTAGGTAGGGCCATGAGCAGTGGCAGCAGCACATCCGGCGGCAGGCGGAGACGAGAGTTTTGTTGTGCAGACCAGAGAAAGTCTACCACCAGTGCTACGGTGGGCGCTAATGCATCAAAGTGCGTAGCCAATCCAATCAGGGGTACAAGTGGGGCCACGGTGGCTGGGGGGAGGTCCAGACGCAGTTTCGCCGGGCCGCCGTAGAGCTTACTGGCAGTCGGGCAATCGGGCACACCCACCCGAGCCAGCCACACCCAACCTCCAGCCTGTGCCAGCTTGAAACACCCCGTTGCGAGGCAACCGACGCCCACAACACAACGAAGCGGGAGTAAACATTAAGACTCGCAGATAATCACTCACCACCTGGGTCTGACCTGGCTGATACGCTCTCTGATATCGCTCTCATCACCCACTACCTTCTTCTCTACACATCACACTACACCACCTCACCGCATCTTTTCTTCGCAGTTTTCTCCTTTTGCTGGCATCCGCATTTGCACTCAGGCGTCGTTTGACGTTGGAGCTTTGGTTCGCTCAACCTCGCTCCTTTTCCTTTCCTTTTATTCTTGATCGGACGACGCGCCATTCCTCGCGTCCGCATCTGAATCAACAACTCACCCACTCCAGGGACTCCTTCCATGCCATCACCTTTTCAAGCGATTATCGATCTCCCTATACAATTCACCTCTAATAATAGCCACGACGATTATCGACTAATTCGTCCCGGACGAGACTTGCGACCTGGTGCTGCTTGTTGGGTCAAGAACTATGGCATCGCCATCCCCTCCTGTAAGCTTAGAGTTGCCGAGAATCCACAATGTTTATTTTCGCAGAAAACACTTTGGGTATGAAAATGGCTGACTTCCTCAGGTACAACCCCTGCGCATTCAGAAAGGTCATTCGTTGTCGCCCAAAAAGCTGCCACGACCACTGTCCGAGATTGCGCCCTCAGAGAAGAGAAGAAACTCGCCCAGTTTCCCAGTAAGTACAATTTCTGTGACTTTACTACGTCGGAATTGATGGCCTCTGTCGTCAATCGGGAAGCTGAATACTGATGTGGCAACGCCTCAAACAGAAGTCGCACCTCAATATGGACTCGTCTCCATTCCAGTCCTCCCCCTTCAGCCCCTCGGCCGAGGGCAACTCATCACCTCGACTGTTTTGGCAAGGCCGTGACCCTGCGTCTCCTTTCAAAATCAAATCGGAAAACGACCTATATGCTGGGCGAGAGTCATCCCCTTCTCCCACCCGACGATCTTCGATCGAGCGACTGCAGCGTGCGTCGCGTGTGAAGAACAGCAACATGTTTGCGCGCGAGCAAAAACAAGAGTACGATCCAACCTCAGTACCCCACATTGAACGCCCGTTGGCCAAACAGCTTCAAGGCAATGCATACGGTGGCTCTGGATTGGGAGGCTTTCGATCCGCTGGAGGAAACGTTGGTCACAAACGCAGCGAAAGCGCCTCGAGCGTCCCTCTTTACAGCCCTCATCATATTCCAAACACCCCTACTAGATCACCTCTGAAAACTGGTGCCAACCCTCTTCGATCACCCAGCAAGGACCAAATTTCACCAACCAAATCATCTTTTGCCTCGGGAAAATTCAATGGAAAATCTAGCTTTGATTCTGAGAATGGCATATGGTCGGCTGGAGATTCGGAAGAAGATAAGAACCTTCCTGAAGGAAGAATTCTTCATCGACATGCAAAGAGCGTCACATTCGATGCAGCGCCTCCTCAGGTGAATGAATATGAAATGGCAACACCAGATATATCTTCGATTGGCTCAGATTCGCGCGAACAATCTTATGATTCAGCGGAGGATGAAGACGACGAGCTCTATGATGTTCACGGGGATTCTCTGGGACCAGATGATAGTTTTGACGATTCTCTGGAGGATACTGATAAGACTCCCGTGGTTGGCCCGGAGGATTGGAGACATGCAAGTCCAGACACACATGATGATGGCGTCACATTTAACAATCCTTTTGAAGGGCATGATGGCAGTCCTATGTCAGATGCTCGACCTTCATCTTCGGCTGGACAGCCAGCGCTTCGGAACGATTCTCTCAATTCCAATGGTGAGCATAGACCATTGCCACCCCTACCAGGAATGGGCCAACACGCAAGAAGCGGTTCTACTTCATCTGCCGGACTTTCGGCTGCTGCTGAGCGTGCAGCACAGAGACATCTCCCTTCCACTCCACCAGCTTCATCGATCACCAAATCAGACATTCAGGGAATGAGTGGGGGCAAAATGTCTCTTGAGCAACGGCTCCAACTGATGATGATTCAAGATGAGGAAAAACCAAAATCAGCTGCTGAGCAGCAAAGAGAGCGTCGAATGAGACGTGGCGGACCTCGCGAGCGTAATAGTCAAACCCCAGACCACGAATCTTCCATCCCTATCCATGAAGACGAGGATACCGTTGATTCGCTTCCGGACCTAGGATCTTACCAATTACCACCAAGGATCTCCCGGGAGTCAATCATGCGAAAAGTACATGGCCAGGACAACTTGCGCGATTCTGACTATAACTTGTCTTCTCCCATGCCCTCAAGCCCAGAGCGTCAGTTACCTCTTGATCCTGATACTCCGTTGCCTTCCACAGAAGACGATGCTTCAATGCTCGATGATGAAGACAGCATAGTCATCAAACCAGAACCAGAAGAGGACGAAGAGATGGATGTTTACTCCGTCCCTGAAATGTATCAACCACCAGAATCTTCCTTGGACGATTATAATGATGAGGATGAGGTTCCAGCAGAAGATGATTCCGAAAGCCACTACTCGGATCCTCCAGCGCTCAATGACAACCAACAAGTAAACTCCAACAGTGGCCCTGATGATGATGGTCCTCCAACTCCACGAGCACACAGCCCACTATCACTGCCACCACCCCAGCAAGATCCCGTTAAGCAAAATAGAAATGGCTCCTTGCCGGAATTTGAAGGCTTTATGGACAAAAACGACTTTGGTCTCAGTCTTTCCTCATACATGCATACACCACCGCTCCCACCTCCAAAAGACGAGTTCCAGATTCAACCTATGTCTGAGCCCACGGATGAGAGTGCATCAGAAGCTCCAAGCATGTCCAAAGCTCACGAGTATCTTCAACGTTCAGAGACTCCACAAGAACGAAAGATGCCCTCGTCGAAGCCCGAGTACGATGGTACAGGTTGGGGATCCGAGGAGGAAGATGAATATGATGAGGAGCCCGGTACTCCAGATTCTGTCATCAGACATCCTATGGTTCACGATCCTCCCCCTCCGAGCGAGTCACCTAGTATTCCAGAGCAGGTCGCAACCATCAAATCTTCTGGATCTAAGCTGAAGACTAGGCCATCTGCGACTCCCTCCGATCTTATGGCCATGCGAGAGATGAGACGACATGTCAGTTCCGAGGTGCCTAATATTCCGGCCATACCTGAAAGACACCGCGCTCGACCATCACTTGGTGCAGAGGAGGACGACTTCTCTCAATCAACCGGAAGCATGGGGAGACATCCAAGTTTCAACAAGAGGTCTTTGACTCTGGATCTTGGTGGTGATACAGGACTGAGTCTGGATAAAGACTTTGACCGTGTGATCGAAGCCCAAAAGGTTGCTTATGACCTTTCCTCCCCATCGTCTCCTTGCTTTTTGGAATCTACTGGACAAGCGTCTACTTCAAGCAACTTGGAATTCTCGAAATATTATGCTAACATTAATACTCGTAAACAGCGCGGTTACCTCATGAGGCAAAACACCAAACTTGTAGTTGCAAGCAGCGATGACAAGGGAGATGAACGAAGCGGTACTCGATCGGCCGGTAACTCGCCCGTGAAAGCAAATCGACCGCAATCCTGGACGGTAGAGCCATGGAATGGGCAACAGCGTAAGGGTAGTGGTAAGGATAGGCCATCGTCTCGCAGAAGACCATCATCTGCTGTCCCACCTTTGCCTGGCCAGGAGAGTAATGCTACAGGTCTGGGTATACTAAACGAGGAAGAGCAACTTCTCAGTGCTGCAGGTGAAGAGCCAGGTGAGAGAGGTAGGCTGTTTGTCAAGGTCATTGGTGTGAAAGATCTCGATCTCCCTCTTCCTAAAAGTATGTATCATTATTACAGCCAAATCTACTGCTCTTACTAACCGTTTTTAGATGAACAAACCTGGTTCAGTTTGACTCTTGATAATGGTGTCCACTGCGTTACCACAGCATGGCTGGAACTTGGCAAGAACGCACCAATCGGGCAGGAATTTGAGCTTGTCGTGCCAAATGAGCTTGAATTTCAATTAACCCTCAATGCGAAATTGGTCAAGCCCGCGCCAAAGCGCGTGACCGAGTCCCCTACCAAGAGTAGCAAAGCACACAAGTCTGGCAAGCCATCAACATTCAGCCGAGTATTTGCCTCACCAAAGAAACGCAAAGAACTCGAAATGAGGCAAAAAGAAGAAGAGCAGCGCATCGCAGATCAGAAACAACGTGAAGCACAAGCTAAACGAGCCACTACACAACCAACTGCATGGGACCTTCTTTCTCCTCTTGCTGCGGAGGATGGAAGCTTTGGGCGTTCATATGTATGTCTTAAGGACCATGAGACTCGCTGTTATGGCCGGCCTTATGTTGTCGATGTAGCCTGCTTCAACGAGTGGGCAACTGAGGAGGCCCCTTTCTCATCTAGCGTCAAGAGCCAACGCGCAAGTACAATCATCCGCAAGCGCGCGCCTTACAAGGTCGGGAAACTCGAGCTGCAACTCCTCTTTGTCCCAAAACCTAAAGGCGCAACGGATGATGATATGCCAAAAAGCATGAATTCGTGCATTCGTGAGATGAAGGAAGCCGAGACATCGCTCGCGAGAAATTGGGAAGGACCTCTAAGTCAACAGGGTGGAGATTGTCCGGTATGTTGAACCCTCTGAGCAATTTAACTTTCCATTACTAACATATCATTAGTACTGGCGTCGTCGCTACTTCAAGCTTGTAGGAAGCAAACTCACCGCATACCATGAGTCAACGCGCCAACCTCGTGCCACGATCAACCTCGCCAACGCTCATAAATTGATTGATGATCGTCGAGCTCTGACACAAAAGGAGACAAGTGGTAAAGGTGGGAAGCGACGCAAGTCCGGATTTGCTGAGGAGGAAGAAGGCTACATGTTTGTTGAAGAGGGTTTCCGAATTCGCTTCAACAATGGTGAAATGATTGACTTTTATGCCGACACTGCTGCTGATAAAGAAGGCTGGATGAAGGTCCTCGATGCATGCATTGGCAAAGAAGGTGAAGGTGCTAAAAGAGGTTGGTGTGATCTCGTCTTTAAGCGCGAAGAGACTCTCAAAAGAAGAGCGGAGCATGGCACAACTCGAAAAGATGCACGTCATGCCCGTACGAAGAGCATGATTATTTAGCAATGTTAATGAGGTCTCGCATCCAATGAAGAAATGTCGGCATCCTTTTACGATCATACGACGAGCAGCATTCTCACAAACACCTTCCATTCTTCGATCTTCACGGTAAATCTTGTTTTAATCCGACCACAAATCATACGGTTCTTTGGCTTTCGCAGTCTCACTTGTCTTTCCAGCCCGGGCGGCGCTAATATTACATACACCTATTACATTCTCCTTTTCTCCGTTTTTGCGTCGTGGTTTAGCTGTTGGATGACAAAGAGGAGCCGAGGTGGATGACAGTAGCCATGGGGCACAGAAGAGGCAAAAGTGTTCTTTGGGACAGCATTGTTTTATAGGGGTCTGTGGCGTACTTATTGGCTTTTCTTATTTTCTTTTTTTCTTTTTTTTCTCTTTAGTTTTTCTTTTTTTGTGTTTACGTGTTTATGTGGGCAGACACCCCTTATTTCCTAGTCGAGTCAAGTGATATTGAGGGATGGATGGATGGATGGATGGATGGATATGATATCGGTGTTGTTGGATTGGGGGGGCGGAAGGCTGGAGGTGGGGTGAGGGGGGGCAAGCTGGATAGATGGAGGATGGTGGATGGATGTTTCGATCGCGCGGTTTCTTCGATAAGTGTATTGAGAAAAGAAAGAAATGCGGTGTGGGAGTATGGTATGGATGGATGGATAATGAAATGAAACACTTTTTTAAAACAATCTGATCTTTTGACTTGTGATTCTTACGGTATGGTGAGATGAGGTGTTGGGTTTGTGAGGGTATACAGTGTCAGTATCGAGGATAGATCATGGCTAGAACATGGGACGTTTCCATATCATACCGACAGCGGAGAGAGTGCAGGGACCGACTACTACTGTATGGTCCATCTGATTTTACTTGACATGACTAGCGGTGCTGTCTATAAGTAAAGAGGAGATAGGATTTGGATTGGCAGTAAATGACACCCCTTTGGGTTCTTTTCGAGTGTTCCAATCATACCACACGCCGATTTTCCTGGTGAATTCTGTTAGCGTTTGGTGTTGGGGGTTTGGGTTTGAAATAGCCATTTATTTATTCATTCCACGGCATTAACTGGTGAAAGTTGGGGTTTCTATTGGAGGGGAGGGGTTGTGAGGTTGTGAGGTTGTGGGGTTGTGGGGGTTGGTCAGTCGGTCAGGAGGAGACGTGAGTTTGGGTGGGTTTTTATATCGGTTTTGGTGGGTGGTGGGGATTTGTGATTGGATGTTGAGAGGGGGTGGGATGGGATGTGTTTTTTTGTAGGTAAGAGTGATAACGGTACAAGAACACCTTTATACGACAAGGTCCAATTACTACCTTGCCTTTTGGTGAGATTGTTATGAATATGTAGACATGTAGACATGTAGCGCGTCTAGTATGCTAATAAGATATATTCACTTTTATAATTCTAAGTCCCCAGTCTTGTTATTAAATTACGTTTGGGGATTATAGTAGCAAGGTAGTGGTGGCATCTCAGGTTGGTCTTCTTTGCTTTTGTAGTCAGGTGCTTATGTAGTATTACTCCCCTTAAACACGGTGCAAAGATACATAATCAGTTGTATCAATGGCAGCAAAATTATCACCTAAGCAGATGTCGCTTAGTAGCGAAAAAATACTATCCTACTTATGACAGCACTAATGAAGCATACCAGAGTTCTGGTGCCTGCCCAGTTATCGGATTCGAACACAGTTGGGGGTAGTTGCTTGTCTAAGCGTACCTAATATGAAACTAGATATACGATGGTCGCTAAATTCGTCGCCAGGGTAGTTGGAAATTCTAGTATACTGTAATGAAATTTCATGGCCAGAGAGAGGATCGATTGTTGAACAGACATGCCACATCAGAATCCAACAAGTCAAGTTCGCGGGATTCCAACTCATTTGACTCACGATAATGGATGTCATTTGTGACGGACAATTATCCCTTCGCTTCTCTTTAATTGTACTTGTACAGTAGTAGTATTTATGACCTTTTAATTATTAATCTCTTTGACTATGAAAACTTTTCAAAATCATAAATGAATATGCGTCGTTCGACTATAGATAATGATGTGAGAATAGAAATGACTATCCTATAGTGAATGGCGCAGTCTGCAATTCTAGCAAATCAGAGCTCCTGTTGAGTCAAGCATCGTCGGCGGAGACATCTCCGCCAATTAACCGAAGAATCTCCCCCTCGCCTTTTTAACCAAAACGAGTAAAGCCTCACACAAAATTTGATCTGAACCTAAAAAAAGCGCTTGCTGGCTATCTTATCAGTCCAACCATTTATACCTGCCCCTCCACTCATTCCAGAGAACTTGAGCTTGCATTCAGAGTCCACCATCTCACTTTTGCTTCAACTCTTGGATATCGATATCATGGCACCCAGCGCAGACATATCACAGAAAGAGGACAACGGTCTCTCAGCACCAAAACCGGCTCCTGGTCTCTTCACCATCGAGTCCATTCCGGACAAGGGAAAGGGAGTTATCGCAGCTCAAGACATCACTCCGGGGACTTTACTCATAAGCGAGCCCCCTTTGCTCACCACCGCAGTCATAACATCCATCCCCACCACCGAAGCTGATCTCGCACGTGCCCTCAAAGCTTCATCCAAAGAAATACAACGTGCGTTCCTCTCGCTTCACAACAACTATGTCGGTCAAGGAACACCTCTGTCAAATATCATCCGCTCAAATGGATATCCCTTAGGAGCATCGAGTGATGTCGGTGGAGTTTTCGAGCTAACCAGTCGAATCAATCATTCATGTCAACCAAATGCCTATCACGGCTGGAACCCACTTTTGGAAGAGCACACCGTCTATGCCATCCGACCAATTTCCGCCGGGGAAGAAATCACTCTCGCTTATCACTACGGAGGCCCGTCCGAATACCGCAAGGAAATCTTAAAAGAACGATTCGGCTTCGACTGCACCTGCAGTATCTGCACCCTCCCGCCATCTGAACAAAAAGCCAGCGATGACCGACACGTCCTCGCTCAAACCCTGGATGCCCAAATCGGAGACGCCAAAACCGTCCGTTTCAACCCCACAAAGGTGCTGCAAGACTGCAAAGCACTGATGCGGATTTATGAAGAGGAAGACTTCAAGGATGATCGGTTGGCGAGGTTGTGCTATGATGTCTTTCAGGTGTGCAATATGCATTCGGATCGTGCGCGGGCGGCGTATTGGGCGAAGAAGTATTGTGATGCGAAGAAGAGGACGGGGGGGAAGGATTCGGTGGCGTTTTTGGAGATGAAGCCTTTTGTTAAGAAGCCTGAGAGACATGATTGTTTTGGGGTTACGAGTGATTGGAAGTCGGATTTGAAGGAGATTCCTAAGGAGAGATCGGGGGAGGTGTGGGAGAAGTGGCTTTGGAGGGAGTAAATGGGATTTTCAGAAGTGCATGGGAATTTGGATACTGCTCATGGGATAGTTATATGGGCATGGAGAAGACTCTGGTATTTGTTTTTGGGGCGTTATGGTGGGATGCTGTTTGAGGGCGATGGTAGAGTGCTTTAATCGGATTTTCTATACGATAGGATAGGCGTCTGGGAAGTAATCTAGAGGTTCACGCAACACTACCTCAACGAAATTGACGGTCTTTGACATTTGTCGTTTGCGTTAATCGTGATCGAAGGACGTACCATGGAAACTGTCCCGTTGCAAGTGAGAAAAGTATACCACAACGCAATCAATCTGCACCGAACACTGTAGGTCTTTCGCTTTTTCAAATCTCCCATATTACCCTTTTAGTCAGTAGAGGAGCAAAACATCGTAGGTGACAACCAGTACAAAAGTCCTCACAGTTTAAGCCTACCGTAGTCGTTTTGCGTACGCTGAAATCTTACCAAAGAAAATCAAGAATCTTTTAATATGTAATTTGGTGGAATTCTTGTTATGCTAGATGTGATTATATCCATTTCGCTTTTCTTTGGGTATTCTGTGCTCTTGTGAGATTTCTTCCGTATCTTGAATTTAACCTCGACCTGTCTAAGATCTTTCCTTTTGACTTGACTCTTAGCATCTGGTAGTGGCAAACTTGTCAATTCTTTCCAGTTGTTGTGGCTCAGTGGGATATGGAATGAGTGGGGTGGTGGGTGTAGAATGAGGGTGACAAACACCGCCACTTACCCACTTATATAAAGAACTATATTCCTTGCACTTCCTAGTTTGGGCAGAACTAGTTATAGGCAGTAAAACAAAACAATAAGGGCAAGGGCGTGGTGGCGTGGTGGAGCGTGAGTTGGTACCGTAAGCTGAACGCCGGATAATATTTGGGAATAGCTTCGTTTTCCAGGTATAGAGATTTTGAGTAGCGTCATGCCTTACAGTAATTACTTTATCTATTTGCAAAGGGCATACAAGAAATAAAATCCGACTCTTAGTTTTTCAAAGCTCGCAAGAAAGTCAGTAGTAATCTCTGATCAAATAATAGCATGGTAATTATGTTTTATTAGAACTGATCAACTTTCAGTAGCATTGACCAAACAGAAAATATTATATTTGTAAGAGCATAGTCTAAACAAAACAGTCGTGCCCAATTTCCTCATTCCTTCATATCTCAAGATTAGCAACCAGTGTTCAACCCAGATCTTTTGACAAACTTGGCCAGTTTTATTTCCGGTCAAGGCAAGTCCCGCTTGGTGAAAATTGCGCGCACTAGGTAGCATGATTAGAAATATCCACAGAGCGGGAAACATGGAAAACTTACATGAAATCGGCGAGACTCCAGGCCTTCGTCGACCTTCTAGCAGTGCCACTTAAGGCATTTGAGTTCGGGGGTAGACTCGATGCATGTGCATCCACGACGCGCAAGTTCGCCGCCCCCGATTGCTGGGAACGCAACTGCTACGGTAGCGAATGCTAGGGTGGTGATGGAAATGAATTTCATAGTTGCGATTTAGATTGAGTCGTTAGGGCGGGATGAAAAAATAATGTTAGACAGAATGATGTTAAAAAGCGGTATTAGGGAGAATGTATATATGGTTTGGGAAGGCAAAGAAGGGGATAGATCGCAATTTATAGCTATTGGTACTCGCTCCTCTCGCGTTACAGAACGAACTCGTTACAAGGATATGCTCGGGCGGTCACGACCCAGGATATCCGTATATCAATTATCCTAGTAAAGAGTTTCTCCTGTATATTAACGCTAGTGGTCTGACCTCGAAAATACAGCCCCTTGTCGTAAGTCTTGTCCAGGTATCAGTCAAGAGTACTTTGGTGGTAGAAGACTACAATAACTCAGCAAAAAGCAACCTATAAACCCAAAGCAGGGTCGTGCTTTCCTCGGAAACTTTGGCAGGACAATTCACAAACAACATGAGACCGCAGCCAAGGCTTTTGACGTGAACGTCACTTTATCGGATGCCCGGAGCGGTAATTTCCCGCCAAGCTAGATTCGAGTAAAGTAGTTCGTACGAAGTAGAAAAAACCAATCTCAAGCTTTTGTAAAGCTCCTTTGAAGTAGGATCTATGTGAGGGTAATTGCAGGGGTCATTCAGCAAGCGAGCCTACAGGAATGTTGCTAGCTCGAGCCTCACGACCATACCTTTTACCTCGTAGAAGCGAAATTCAATATACGAACTCTGAGTTGAATGATTTACAGGCCTGTCTATCAAGCGGTATGTAGGCCATCCGTAAAGTCCTTCGGTTCAGCCATCGGACAGCTTATCTGCACTAAAGAATTGTCAGTATTTCCCTTCAGTTATCGTCATATCTACGAGACACAAGACTCCAATAAAAATAACTAAACGTATACAAATAAGCAGCGCACATCCCACTGCTGTCAAAATTTCAAAACTTGACCTCAAGCCTCAAGGTCACAGAGGGCACACCAAGAGCTTTTGTGGGGTTTGTGCTCAACCAGACTGTGCTCGACCTACCAAGCATTTCCAAGACAGAAACAAGCAGCTGTCAAACACTGGAGAGGCTTACTTACGTTTCCCAGATAGCCTACGGGTATCGATAAGTGTTAAAGTGTTGGTGGCATTGTCGAATGTGAGTATTCAGTAGCGAATGGTAAGTTCCGATAAGGTAGAAGACTTTCTTAGTTGTGATTCCAGACAACGCAGACATAAATTTCCTGGGCATTGTTCTTCAAAGACGAGGCGTGCTCTCAGTCCTCTGGGTATTGGCAGAATGAAAGTCATGATGAGATGAATTTTTAAGAGATCCAGAGGTGATATTAAGGTTTTACGGCATCTTCCCACAAATGCCTGAGCTCGCTTCTGGTTTTCAAGAGTCAATGTAAGTTGAGCTTTGTTGCGGCCTTTCCTATATAAGGAGAGAACCAATAAGTGGCTATCATTCTAGAGGACGTGGAAAAGCTACAGCGAGCAACCAAAAATATACATTAGCCAGGATAGATTATCCCTAGATGATGCAAGCTTTTTCCAAATGATTTCAGATTCGAAGTTAGCCTTCACAGCTTGAAAATGATGGAACGCATCTGAATAGAAGATATGGAGAAAAAATAATAGCTACTAATTATAAAAGCTTATAACTAATGAAAGAAAGTAATAAAAATCGTCTTTATTAAAGTACTATAAAGGATATATTATTATATCTAAGTTTAATAATAATCCTAGTAATAATTATAATAATTTATATGCACTGAGCCGTAATACAGATTCGCAAGTTTCCTTTGGGTCGAAACAAATACAAAAGTGGGGGAATCCCCTTGTTTACCCGGATTCTCTTTACCCAACCTCTCCAAGAACCAAGAGTCTTCCCATTGGCTACAGTAGTTTGATCTACACAACAAACAGAACTATGAAACTTACATAGAGTTTGAAAATTGAATGTGATTCGTGAAGTGGCAAAGAATAAAAGATTTCAGTCTCTGAAAATGCAGGGGAAGAGAAAAGACCACGAACGATTTCTAATAGCCTTTGAAAGTACAGAAAAACCTGGCTATAAGGATACTGGATATAAGGATAACCTCGGTTATATCCTTACGAAACTTGCCCCCGCGAATATCCTTATATCCAGGTTTTTCTGTACCCGAGCTGTTCTAGAAGAACTGGAAATTTATCACAGACTAGATACTTTCTTTTCTTAGCCATAGATTCAATGGAAGTCGATGAATGTTTCACTGAATAGGGGTGGTATCCTAGAAGATATGCAACTACTACCTCATTCTCAACTTTTGGAGAGAAAGACAACATTCTACCTTGTAAAACGCTGTACCTAAGTAGCTCGTTCCAGGCAAAATATTGTTAAATAATCCTTTTCTTCCGATCGACCATTACCGGGAGATAAAACCAACTCTGAAACACGTTTTTTACAGAAACTGTTGGGAATCTTGGATATTTTCTCGGTACCAATACAAGAACAGCTCTTTCTTTTTTATTTTCAAGAGGCTTCCCCCCAGATTTTCTCTTTGGATCACTTCTTCATAAGCTAATATTCATGCCCAAAGGTCAACGTTTCTTACTTTTTCTAATCCGAGGTATTCTTTGGCACATTACTTAAATAGGAAGAACCTGAGCTTGAGAATATAGCATACTTCCATCGCACCAATTACAAAAGTATTGATCAAATGCATTTGAGTCCTTATTCACCTCACCGAAGTAGCCAAATATCGTAGGATAAAGAAAGATGCCTACGAGTAGTTCCTCCCAAATCCCTTGAAAACTAGCTAGAAGACAGTTTGAGGAGAAATGAAAAAAAACATAATACCAACGAACAGAATCCCTAAACCCTCTTCCTATTAAGTATATAGCAGTGAAGAAGAAGCCACCGGTTAAACCCCGCCTTTCCATAATACCCCACATGACACCGGCCCAAGCCACAAACCCGAGCCGAGCAGCCCACCAAAACCACGTTATCACTACATATTTACAAATAGCCCCTCGATGTGCATCCAACCAGCAATGATCAAGGCGCTTTGGCGGAGTGGTTAACGCGATGCCCTGCTACTGTCCATGACAAAGCCAGGCATTTCCTTCGGGAGCAAGAGTTCGAATCTCTTAGGCGTCGTATATATCGTAGTACCCGGTTAACGGATACGAAGTTCTTTTTTGGCTGTTTTTTTATATAATGTTCTATGCTTCATGTTGCTCGGTTCCTTTACTTTGAACGTTGATAGTTGAGAGAGCTAGGTGAGTGAGAAAGTTACAGGCGGAAGGTGGACACTGTGATTAGTACCGAGGTATTACCGATTGCACTACAAGGACTTTCACCACTACCCATATTATTTTGTTGATTGAGGTCCTTTTTATCTGAGCCTAATTTGGCATCTCCATTGCAATTATTCTAAGCCAAGAAGACTTTCTCTAAACTGCTGTGCTCTCTTCTATGTTCATATTCACAGCTCACCGTTCCCATTGACCGCTTCACCGATTGCTCACTCTGATATCTTCTGGCCTAGATAGTTCCGGGATGTTCTGACAAGGATTTGGCACTCTAAATCTCCGTACACCAAAGATTTACAGCGAAAAAATCGTGCACGTCCTTGATCTACCGGGAAAATCCCCCGGACTATCCAAGGGGGGGTGGGATACGCTCGATTTACTTCGAAGTATGAGAGAATCTTTTTTTTATTTCGTTGTTCGTTGAGCAAGAGCTCAAAGGCAGTGATCTGCAACAATACCTACTTGTATGCATATGCAGGCTTTGAACACAGACTAATACCCACGATGTAACATTAGTTTTGCCTCAACGTGATATTGCTTAGACCTTGCATGAGAAACTGAGCCACAGCCGCGAAAGCATACATTGATTTCTGAATAAAGAGGCATACAAGGAATCTATCTCGTGTCCTTAGTGCAGAACAACCCATCTATTTAAACCTCCACCTCTAAGAATTCCGGTTCTCACAGCCACAAATAATTAAAATGTCGTATTGGAAAACAATACCCAGCCAAAATCCCAACACCACTACGCCATCCTTCCCATCCTTTCCATCCATAAACTCCGTTCCGTTACCCGCTTGACTATTCCAGTATAGTCATATTCATATCGATTAGTAAAGCGCTCCTCAACGATCCAAACACTGGCAATCTTCCGGCTGTCCTCCTCGTCCCATTCCGCTCAGCAAACTGGGGCATTTGGCCGCAATACTCTCATCAGTACCACACTGCAACAGCAATCCCCAAATCCTCTCAACCGTGAATCCGAAATACGGATTATCAGGTCTATCAACGTTGTCTCCGACAATCGCCTTGTTATGACTCCATCCATCCTTGCTGTTGATAGCCGTCAACAGCCCCCCATATATATTCCTATCAATCCCTCGGATTCTCTTTGCGCTAGCTATGAACTGACCTTTGTAAGCCAAGAGTATTGGCTGTTCCGGCTTACAAGGCTGCTTGTAAATTTTCTGAAAGAGTTGCGGAATAGAGTTGAATTTATCTTCCCATCCCCAGCGATCCCCGCAAGCACCGCACTCGCATTGCACACCGGTGAAGCCCAAGCTCAACATCCCGGTCTGAGGAACGAGGTAGTCGTTGATTCTAGGAATGAGTTCACGCATGTTGTGGGCATGGGCTTGAATGAACATGGTCTGATCTGCCAACTTGTCCCATTTGTCAACAATATGCTTGAGGTAGGTCCCTCCTTCTCGACCTAGATTTTCCATCCGTTCCACGACATCGGCACCGGTGTTTTCCTTCAACACTTTTAGGTCAGCATCGGGACTTTTGGTATATAGAATGATTGTTGGTTTGATTGTTCTGAGCATCGCGGTGGTTTTGATTGTATCGAGGGTTTGCTTGACCAACAAGGGATCCTCTTCATACATACTAACGACGATATCGAAGCGTGAAGCGGGGTTGTATGAAAGATCTAGAGAGACGGGGAACCCTTGATGGACTGAACTGATGGATGAAGTTGACAAGAATACTATGGCGGTAGCTGTGGACACGATTGCGCCAAAAAGGGCTATCCCTGAGAATATCTTGCTAGGTGTTTTATTTTCATGGGTCTTGGTCTTGGTGATTTCTCTTAACTGAAGGACTGAGTTGTGGATTTGATCTATTCCAATGAGGGCTGCACACGATACCAAATATGCATTGAGTTGAATCCAGCACACGACTGGTACTGGGTTGGATATTACGGCTGCCAGCAGAACAGTCATGCTGGAAGAAAATGCTGCAAGAAGCTCAGTACCTTGAAGTGGTATATTTGAAAATTGGATCTTGGGTTCCGCAAATGAGATTGGAGAGTAGGCCATAAAACTTGCCCCTAATAAACACGTCAAAACGATGGAGACCGTGTTTACGACCATCAGTAGAATTGTTGAATTCGAAGTGCTGTAAATTGTTTCGATATGTTCGAAGAAAATACCAGCAGCACCACTGAATACTATCCCAAATGACAATGTCATGGCCACGAAACCGTGGTTGGCTTTAAGTTTCGCTTGGACTGCAATATCAGGGCCGACTTTCTCGAATCCAAAAGCATAGAATGCTCGGGAGAGTCCAGTAAAAAGGAGACCAAGGAGACCCCAGAGAAGGCCAGGAACCATGAGACGGTATTCATTATATAAAACAAGACTAGAAGCTGCGAATATAAGTGTCGCTTCCCATGGGAAGCGTCTCTTGGAAGGAGATTGCGAACACAATATACACAGAACGAGAGTCTCTGCAGCATATACCACTGGCTAGAAGAAATTAACATGGACTTCTTCAATATTATATTGAATTCCATTTCGTAAGACGCAACTCACAAATACCATTACCAGAACCGGAAGGCTCGGCATATGTAAAATACCTTCCATCAACATTGGGACTGACGCTGCAGCAGTCAATGCAGCAGGTATCATTCTAATCCAATGTTTGTTGAACATGAGAGCCCCCGCGCCACCTGGTTTTTGTATTCCCCATTGAGATATGTTGTTGGGATTTGATGCCGTGGATTCTGAGCCGAATTTCAGAGCCAATACGTAGACAATCGACAATGCGACAAAAGCTCGAAAAGCGATCGCGAGAGCTACAACTTTGTCAGATCGGCCGCGGAGGAGGGGTGAAACTACACATACGGTAATCTAGAGTTTATATTAGCTGCATTCTCTGTCAAGAGTGTGATGTCTTACGAAAGCCATGGTTGATCATCAGTTGTTTGGTTGAGTAGATGGCGATCGAGGAAGCGATGGACCAACGTCTATTCTAGTCAGAATTTCCACCCGAACGAAATCCCAACTCATCTGCAAACTTACACTGCCCTGGAAGAATATTCTTTTTCCTTGGTTGTCAATGATGATCTTGACGTTGACCTGGCCTCTTCTATATCGCCTCTAAGAAAGGCATCTTCCGCATCATCAGCGTCAAACCCGCGCAAAGGTGCGAACTCTATAGGTCGCGATTCGGCAGACACCATCATTCATGTCGTGACTGACGAGTTTCCGATTTCGATTTCGGAATGGCCATGAGAAGACATCTCAGATGCACAGAGTTACACACTCAATGTGCCCCTTTCCTTACCCCTAAGGATAGATAGGATTTCACGTATTTGTTGGATATTCTGGGTATTTACCAGGCGCAGCTCTCCACACATGGTGGGGGCCATCTACAATACCGGACCCGCCATCTAGTGTCCGTGTGAGTTTCACAGGGATGTGAGATGGGTACGGTCCGTGTTTAGCCGGAGTTTATGCTTATCGTATAGCTTACCTCCTTAGGTAAGCACGGTAAGCTTACTCCTTTTTTTTATACGGTTTTATATACCAGGTCACCTGACATTCCCTCTTTCCTCTAAATTCAATTCATTTATGTTTCGCATTTGTAGGTATTTTTTTAACCATGATTGATGAATGGATACAGGCGTCAACTCTAGCTATTACGACGAGGGTTACTTGAGAATTTTCTGATAGTAATCCTCCAACTACATCCCACCAATGACAATCACGCATCAGTGTTGGCGTCAGAAAACTCGAGAATCATCTCACTCCAACACAGATCCCTCGCCCAAAGTCGCCGATCTAAATCCATCTGACAATGGCACCGCCAATTCCGTACTCTCTTCTCCGAGAGTGGAAGCAGCAAGTCCGTACTCTTGATGACCCTTTCATATCCCAACTCCCCAAAATCGAGCTACACATCCACATAGAAGGGACTCTCACTCCGTCCCTCCGCTTCAAGCTAGCTTCTCGCCACAAACTTCTCCCTCTTCACTCCCAGCGTCTTCAAAAAGACTTCAGTACTCTATCAGAGTTAGAAGAAATGTATCAACTTCTAGAACCTCCAGGTAGCAAAGGAAGCGGCATCTCAGCCTTTTTCGAAGCCTATTACGGGTCCATGGAAGTTTTATTGGAGGAAAGTGATTTCTTTGAGTTGGCGATGGGCTACTTTTCCAAGGCGAGAGAGATGAACGTAAAGTATTGTGAGATTTTGTTTGATATACAGGCGCATACCAGGAGAGGAGTGAGCGTTTCCACAGTGATGGATGGATTTCGACTAGCACAAGTGAAAGCCGAGAAAGAACTAAATGTTTGTCTACTCACTCCTCTACTCCATCTCTTCATTCTTCATATCTAAAGATTTCCCAAAGGTCAAATCCCAGTGGATCGCTTGTTTCCTCCGCAACCTTCCTCAAGAATCAGCAACGGAGCATTACGAACTCCTCTTACCATATAAGGATATGATAGTAGGAATAGGCCTCGATTCCAATGAATTCAACCATCCACCCTCTCTTTTCTACGACCTTTTCCAAAGAGCAAGAAATGATGGTTTCAAGCTAACTTGTCACTGCGACGTGGCTCAACCAGCAACTCACTCTCATATTCACCAAGTAGCTACCTCTCTTGGTGGCACGGGAGCAGAACGCATCGACCACGGTCTTGATGCTGCCTCGGACCCTTCTTTGATCCAGATTATCAAAGAAAAAGGAATCGGGATGACGCTGTGTCCTTGGGCATATGTTCGACATCACACAGAGGAAGATATATTTGGGTATCTAAGAAAGCTATTTGCAGACGACGTGAAGATCATGATCAGTAGTGACAGTCCGGTTTATGTGGAGAGCCTTTGGCTGGATGATAATCTGAAGTTGATTCGTTCAAAAGCAGGGTTTACGAACGAGGAGTTTGAGAGGCTGATGGTGAATGCGATTGATATATGTTGGGCAAAGCATGAGGTGAAGATGGGGTTTAGAGAAGAGCTTGCTCAATTTATGGAGAATATGCGGATAAATCAAAATCTAGTGACTCCTAGAATTTGAGTCTTGGTGCCTGGAGGTACATTTTGACCAGAGATTCTTTGATTGTACGAAACAGTAAGAATTACGCATGAAACTTATCCTGGGAATGAACATGAGTCAAAAGCTGATGTTTACAAACTTATGTACGAATTTGATATCTCAAGTAAAGAAGGTCTAGGACCCCAATATCGACAAAAGTAGGTAAATTACATCCACCACACAACCAAATACACCCACAACTTCAAGTTTGGCCAACACCACACACCTTTACTCGATACAAGTTGATACAGTTCCCACCATATATACCCTCTCATCCCACCTACCTTCATTCCCTCCATCCACCCGAGCCCGCTGCCCCCCCCCCACCAAAGATCTGGTCATAGACTCATCAATGTACCCCACACCCAAAGTAAAACCCCCGACCAGTAACCAAGACCAACAAAAGAAAATCCCTCTATAGAAAAAAGAAATCCAATTGCCAAGTTTGACATCCGTGCCCATGCAACCAACCCATCTTTTATTTCCACCAAAAAGAAAAAGAATTCCATCGGGGGGAAATCTCCCAGGTCCAGCCCCAATAACACCTCTCCAAAAAAAATCAAGAAACAATAAACGGAAGGAGAAAAAGTAAGCAAACGCTGCTTAAATCAAGTCTTAGACCGCCAAAAAAATCAAGCCACTGCACCGAAAAGATGGATGCAACAGCGCAGAAAGAAAATAAAACGCTAATCAGCTTGCGGGAATACTGAAAAAGACAAAAGAGATGAGGTGTGTACAGCCCGACCAGGTTCATGTAGCGGGGCTAATAACTGGATGTTTGCCATATGTCGATATTTCCACATATACAATAAATCAAAAAAGAAAAAATACAATGGACAAAATAAAGAGCACATAGAATAGAATTGCAAGGAAAGAAACGAGGAAATCGTAGTATCGTATCACATAGTACCAGGAGACCTGCTCAAACAGCCAGCGCTCTCCAGTCCATAATTCGTCAAAAAGTTGCAAGCGGGCCAACCTCTTCATGATGAAGGAAACAACATGTAGCTGACCCTAGCTTTCTTGTTTCCAAGAACATTGCTTGCTGTTCCGGCTCTTGGCCGACTAGTAAATTCTCTGACAGTCTGAGAAATGACTGGTGCGGACACCTTTCTTCCGTGGACTTGTCGGTTGATTTGCTCTTCCTGCAATTCCTCAACGGGACTAAGACAGGTTTTATCCTCGGGTAGACTGACATTGAGAGGAGTGGTGCTCAAAGATGGCGATTCACTCGCTCTTCTTTGAGAGGTGAGCTCGAGATAGGAATCAGCCTGTGGGGCATTCGCATCGTCTTTAATTTCACCAATCTCCGGTACCCTCTCGTGCTTGCGGAAGCTCGATGGAACCAGATCAGGGAGCGAGGATGACGAGTCAACGCTTTGATGGGTATCACGACTCAACCGAGAATTGGAAGAGAGACGGGAGTGCGAAGAGCTGCGTGCTGAGCCCCGGGAGAAGTCTGATGACCGATAAGAACGGAAACTGGAATTACTCTCATCGACTGAGTTGTTGTAGGGAGTTTGCTCAACAATGATTGCTGATGTGGAACTGTCTTTACCCAAGTGGTGGTGATAATCTTCTACCGCTGCATCCATCTCCTTCTGGAAGTCAGCTGGGATCAGGAGCGAGGGCGACAAGTTAAATCCATGCGACTCCTTGAAGGAAGAAGCTCGAGACGATGATCGCTTGACACTAGGTCGAGTAAAGCCTGTGAACGTCTGTGGTGTACGCAGCTCTGGAGAGACAGCTGATATATTTGACATTGGTGATAACTCCGGAACATCAAAGGGTGACGGAATAAGTAGAGATGGACGAAATCTTCCTTCATAAACGGTTTGATCGTCTTCCAAATGTAATTCGAGTGTTGGTAGTAGCTGGCGGTTTGGCTGACGATTTGGCTGACGAGGGGATTGGTTATCCATATCCCATTGGTCTTGTGAAGAAATAGATGGTTTTTCTGCGGTGACAGTTTTCTCTCCCATGGAGTATTGATCCCACTGGTAATCACAATGGGCTTCCATTTCATGATCGTAAGCATAGTCAATATCCTGCTCCCAAGAATCATCATCAAAGTGGAAACCTGGAGATACTGGGCCGCCATCCCTCAACGTCATTTGCCCGAGTATTGCTGACATGCGACATTCAAACGGTTCATACATGTGCTCCGGGGCTCTAGTTCGGAAAGATGGTACTGATCTACACGCTCTCAATTCGGAGCTGGTCCTAGACTTCCGCGAACCAGCTTCCTCCTCCTCTTCAACATTGGGGAGCTCGGTAGAGAAAGACCCGGAGATAGCTGCGGTCACAGGCCAAGCTTCGTCTCCTGGAGTGGTGATCGCATGTGACTGCGATTGGTCCTCTTCAGCAGGTATAGACTCCCGCGATGCCATTTGAATATCACCAGGTGCTGATTTTCTGAAGCGCTCATTAGTCGTCAACAACGACGGATCAAAGGTATCAAAAAGAACAGAAGACCTGCGGGAGGAAACTCTAGGGGGGAGCTCCATTGGGTACGGAGGTTCGAGGGGAGACCGAGGAGGGCGTGGAGGTGCCACTCTCATGTTCTCATGCGACTTTGCGTACGAGATTGGTCTTGGAGTACGTGTAGGCCGTAGTGACTTTCGTAAGATTCCCTTCTGCCTGAGTTGAACAACAAACCGATCATCCACAGGAGGCATATTTAAAGATTCCGATGAAAAATTCCGAAAATGCAGATCTTCTGCCCGGATACCCTTGAGTTCGCCACGTGTGGGAGCTTGCGACAATTTGATTGCAGAAAACTCCGATACAAGTTCCCTAGGGCTGGTTTGTTCCAAGTTTGGCAGATGCTCTTGACGTGTATGAGTGACATGTTGGAAGTTGTATGGTCCAGAAATGGGCTGTCGCTTTTTTGAAGCAAGACCGATGGCGTGTGAGCCACTAGACTTTGGTTTGTGGCCATAATGACGTTCTGTCGTCGGATTTCCTCCAAATATATCCTCTTTTCCGCCGAGCGAGCTGACAGAATTCTCCCTCCTTGACTTCCTTCCGCTCCTGGAGAAAATTGACCCAAATATCTGAGTGCTGTCGTGTCTCTCTGACCGCGAAATTGGCATATTGCTGTTGGAACGAGTGGATGATCTTCGAGATATGTTTACGCTCTCTGTCGATGGATAAGTCGAATCGCGGGACCGAAAAGACGAAGAAGCTGAGGATGAGGAGATGGTGTCGGATCTAGAGTTATTGCCGAAAATAGAACTCCTCCTCATCTGCTCAGTGTATGCTCGTATCCGTTCAGGAGAAGGTGGCCCATCAATCGCGGGTTCGAGAGAATCAGATGACGAGCATTGTTCAGTGTTAGGTACCGCCAGAGGAAGGTCCTGGCTGCCTTTCCTGTTTTGTTTCTTCATCGAACTGACCTTGTAAACAGAAGGATACGCTGCCTTCCCTGTGCTGCTGAAGCTAAACATTGTCGTTGTTGGGAGTCCTGACTGTATTCCGTACACGCCAACTGGGTTGTGGTGGGTGGAGGTGGGGATATATTTTTAAGTCTTTATGCGGCCCGCAGGGGAATCCCAACAGTACATATATTAAAAATGCGGGAAAACTGTTGCTGCAGTGCTGACTATCGCGTATGGGACTAACGCGTCGATAGGCTGATCTCACACGCCGCAGCCACGAGATGCCTTTGTATCTGTCGGATTTGAAGGGTGTTGTTCGCTAGAGGAAAGGCTTCGGCACCCTTTCTTTTGAAGGATCCGGCAATTGAAAGCAAAGGTGGAGGTCGGCGCAAACTCTCAGACCAAAAGAAGTCTCGGCTGAAGAAATTCGGATCAGTACCTGGTATATAAAAGGTCGGACTAAACTCATGAATCCGGGCCCAGAAAAGTTTCCCCGTGATATAGACCAGGTTCGTTATGGGGAACAAGCTCAACAACAATCTGAGCACCAGATCACAAGAAGACGACAGACAGCAGGACCCGGCGAGATCGGAGTTACATACCGTGACGTGAGGACCTGGGTGAAAGGGTGCTTCTTGATGATGATGAATCTCTCTCAACGTTCCGATGGGATGGTGATGTTTTAGCGAGGCCCGGTTGCAGACACGGAAAGGAAACACCCGTCTGTCATGTAACGACGGAAGCGTGGACCTGATTCCTGGTTGGTTGTGGTGTTGCTGTTGTCAAGCATGCAAGAAGGCAGCCTTGGAGAAGAGCTGACAGGTAAGATTGGATGTGTGTCTGGAGATGCGACTCGTTGACGAGTCCTGGCTCCTGGTACCGAAAGGTAGGTACAGGATTCGTAATAACTATATAAAATATATTACTTCTCTTGAAGTTTGAACTTTCATCAGCGAGACGGCCCATCAAAAGGCATTTCTAGGCCAGCGAGGCCAGCATTGGCAGCCAGCAAGCATCGTAGCACTGATACCTTTTTGAACTGTGCCCTACCTGTCAACCCAGGATTGGGGATCCATCATGATGGGCGCAGCTTGCACCCATTTGTCCCCGGGGAACCAGGGACCGAACGGCTAGCGTCCTGGGAGAGCGACGATTGAAGGCCCAAAGGGGAAGAGCTGCCCGCTGGTGGGCCTGTCTGGATGCTCCAGTGAACCCGAGCCGCAAGGAAGAGGGGAAGAGGAAACGAAGATGTGCGGATTTGATGACTAGGACCCCTGGAAAAGGAGTGGGGGTGTTCAGAGAGTGTCTGGGTTGGGACCCGAACCATGAAATTCCGCTACTTTCGTGGTTTCTGAATGCTCTCTGAGCATTTCCCTGGTAAATTTGTTTACCCGAATCTATCCAAATCGGAATCAGAAACAGCTATCACTGGGAGTGAGGTTTGAGATCAATATGATAGAAGTAGCTAGGAGTACCAGATCACATGATGGTTTTCTGGTGGGGAAAGGTTCAAACGCCAAATTTAAGCGAAGTCAAGGTTCTTGGCTCAAGAAGAGCTGCAGTAGACGTTTCTTGTATCAACCTGAAACTGATCAACTAGAAGAGCTGAAGTTTGAAAAGATCTCGGTTAAGACTTTTCAAGCCTTTACCTGAATGCTCTCGGAATTCCAAACAACAAGAGTTGATGGACAAGAGTTGTTAACTATTTTGAAGAACTACTCTACTGTCCGTCGTGAGCGGGGGGGAGATGGCCTTGGTCCGTCGAATCGTTGGTCAATGGTCGTGCTCCAATGGAAAAGAAGGCCTCTTCCAAACTGCCCGAAGCGGCAAGTGCCGTACCCACGCTTACCCACGAAGTCCCACTTCCTCCATCTTTACGAAGGTCCTTCGTACTTGTACAAACCACCCCAAGACCCCATCCTAGAACTTTGTCAAAACGTCGTTTTCTAAGGAGCTTGCCTTCTTTCGATCGCCAGTCGCGAAATATCCATAAGGCCAGCCACCTCAGCACCAAAAGGCTTCGATGCGTGTCTTCGAAGTGGCCCGTGGCGCAAAGCGAGACTCCAGAAATCAAGAAGACGGCTGGCAGCCAAGTCGACACTAATCCAAACATTACCAACACCAACGCCATTCGATATTGAATTTGAGCGATAGCAGGCAGAGACTTTGTAGCCGGTTGTATTGAGTGCGAGCGCCTGAGACGTCGGTTGGGGGCACATTCGTGCTCCTTGCCTCGCTCACTCTCGAGATATAGCGCGCTTTTGGCCGTAGGAGCGGCGGAGCGCATGAGGGTCGATGAACTACTGAGAGACGCCGGGTAACTTGCATCCCCAACATTCGTATTTCTCGTTCTACGTGTCTTGTTGACTCTCGACTCTCGACCTTTTGACTTTCTTGAAAACTTCCATAAAAGGTTGTTTTGTAGATCATTCCCCGTCCCAGCTAACCGGAAATGGGGGTAGCCTCTTCTTGACAATTGGCGTACCTGCGTCTCAAAGAGAGACAGATGCTGCAACCTCACCAATCTGAAGGATTCCCGATTGAAGGTTCCGAGATGACGTTTTTGCGCCAGCCGCTCAACCCCTGGCCTATTATTATTGCAATTCTCTTTGAGTGATCGTGTTCAGCAATAATCGCCCAAAATGGAGAAACGGTCATCTCCTTTAATAAATCAGCTCAGAAGCATCAACCATGAATTGGAGGAATAGATCGCCACTTCATATTAACAGGGCTCCAATTTGGAAGTGCAGCTCGCATATCACCTCGCCGACTTTCACGCTGTTCTCCCCTGGCTGGTCTGCTGCAATGTCAATATCTGATATCTGCAATCATCATATCATGTCAAGTGTGTTGTACGAAGCTGTCAGTAGTAGTGACAAAGGTCGTCGTCCCACGCTTCGAGAAAGGCCTGTTTTACGGCGGCCTGCAGGAGGCTTTGAAGGCCTGTAGAAAACTGTACCACTAAGGTCAAGCCATGGACGGAAAGTAACTTAAAGTGAGTGGAATTACTGAGCTACCATTTGTCATTTCTGGGCAGTAGTAGTGATTGGAGAGGCCTTTTGGCGGTTCAGGGACCAACCCGAGTGTCTGGAACGTCGCTTTGGTGAAAACTCCAAGTTTACCTTGGCATTGATCTTGGGTATCAATCAGGACTAAATCCACGACCTGGTGATTGATGAGCACTATTTTCCTTCTTTCGGGTTCGATGCAGGCTTCTACTACAACGCTATGCTGCAGGAATCTGAAAGCAGAAATAATGTCGGTCCGAAACCCACCAAAGGATGAAGTGTTGCGAGACGGCGCAGAACTGGCCAGATCACGCCTTATTAATAGACAAGGAAATACTGAATTTCAAGAAACTTATCTCACTCTGAAAAAGGAATTTGCTCTGTAGGCCCTTAGCGGTAGAGAGTTGTGCCGTCCGAATCTAGGAACTATTATAGAGCTATAGTAGAAACTCTTTACTATAGTAGACTACCTACTATAAGGGTATCCTAGATTATATTCTTACCTTCCTCGGTCCTGATTCTTACTAGTGGAGCTAAAGGATATTCTCGCTATACGGATTATTCTTAGGTTTTAAGGTTCGATAGAAGATTCATATTAAAGAATTCTTATTTTTTATCGTAGAACTATTGATTTCCAAAGAATTTATTAGTAATAAGTAATTCTCTTAAGGTATATAATTAAGAGTTTAAGGGGTTTTAATGAATAAAATAACTTTATACTAAAGATTATAGAATTATAAAAAATTATCTAGGCTCGCTACTCAGTTCAGGATATAAATTCGAAGAAACTTCAAGAAAGATGATTCCGCTGGCTTACTACGTACATGGTACCTTTAATTTGCCTGATTGCTGTTATAGTTGGGATCTGGGATCTTAATTAGCAATTGAATATACTGGGTTTGCGATTGGTTTTATCGGTCCGTCAATTGATTGCACTTTGAGGACGTCCGTTCTGCAAATGAGCTAAGAATAGTGGTCAATACACGTGCCATCCTGTATAGCTACTCACATACGACTCCATGACTGCGCAGGTATGATGTCAAATTCTTGTACTAGGGTCGTTAGGTCACTCCTGGTGGGCTTGTACCCCTGATCAAAACAAAACTTGGGCAGCAACTGCCAGATTGAGGATATATTGACTCAATACCAGTAACTCTAGGCTCCCTGGACTATGAAGCAAGATCTGTTTAGAAAAGAAAAACCAGGTCCAAGACCAATTTTGCAGTCTGTAACCCTCACCTGCGGTCCTGCGGGAATAAGAATATATTTCGTTAACATGAACCCACGGTATCCTTGACAGTAACACTTACTTGATTTCTTTTTTACAAAATACGACTTCGTGAAAGAAAAAACGGGAGCAGAGGAAGGAATCATCAGGTATAAATAGTATATACAAGGAAAAGTATGAGTTCCATACACTTACTGTCGCATCTGAATCGTTCCTCTCCCCAAGTGTAGTCTGACATGCTGACATGTACGCGTACGCGAGTACAAGCATGGCAAAAAGCGCAAGATCTCGCCCATCACCCCATCTTTTGCTGAATTGCCGGTTCTTGACTTGGAAGGAGGACTTAAAGTTAATTCTCGAAAGTGAGAGATCATCTGTCGTTCTCTATTTTCGCTATTCAAGCACAGATGGGGGCTGTCTCCTCCTTCCCAAGTCTCGGGTTGTCAGCCACCTTCGGGTCGACCGCACCGACCCATCACCCGCATTATTGAAGCTGGTGTAGTGGGATGCCCCGCGATTCGGAGGGTTACAAAGTCAAGCTTCAACAACCCCTCACCGTCACTGAAAGAAGGCGGCTCCGTGGGAAGCAAGAGGACGAGGAGGAGGAAATTGGAGCCAATTTAGGACCGAAAAAAGGCGCAATCCACCTGCATAGAAGGCATGGACAAGCAAGGCTCCTTCGTGGCATCCCAAGCCCTACCCTAAGTGCAAATGTAAGCCGCTGTCACTTGTCAATGTCACGTCACGCACGATCCACGCCCGCTGGATCGATCCCGTCCGCACAGTCTTTCACGTCTGTTCTCAGATATGATAAGGACCAAGAAACGCCACAGTAAGTCAACGGATACAAGAACAGCCCAGACGGACGCGGCTCTCGAATCTAGCTGCAGAAGCCGTGTTCTAAGTACCGATAGAAGTTTGCTTTGCTGACGAGGCCAGTCACGATTGTTTCTCTCTTCGTCTTTGGCGCCTCGCCTGTTGTGTTATGGATAATCGATTACCTTTTCCCTTCCATCTCGTGATGAGAATCTCATCACGATCTCTCGACCCACATTCTCTTTTCGACATCATCGCCGACGTTGAAGGAAAGCATGAACTTCTCATGAGAGTTTGAGCCTTGAATCAACGGCGTTCTCTTCGGAATCACGAAAATACCAGGCCTACGACCCCTCTCGATGTGAAGCGAAACGGCCGTCTTTCTACCCGGCGGCACGAAATCTCAACTTCAAAACAAAACAACTCAGCTAGTTCAAACAGTGTTATCGTTACCCCAACAACCCAATCAACTTGCACCTACGGAGTTCTTCGTCCCTGGCATGACAGTTGTAACCTTCCTGGTGTATCTTCAGTGGAGTACAGGGTCAATACCCCCGTAAAGTCACAATTATTATGTCTAGGACGAAACATAGATAATGCAGGTCACAATTTGTGCATTCCTCCTCAATTCGGACTTCTGGAACACATTGAGTGTTCCGAGCACAAGATGCCAGGCAACCAAATAACTTCCCCGAAGAACAGGCACTCCAGACTCCTCAATAAGGCTACGCCCGCACCCAAAAGATAAGCAGTGGCAGCCAAGTCCTTCAACCCTCGACCTCAAAGTGCCGATGCTGTACAGTATAACGCCTCTCCCTTTTCGAAAGTTTCCAAGAATCCAAGCATTCACAAAGTGGAGCTTTACCTCTTAGGCGCACGTCTACACGCGGCCCCTCCGAGAGTGTGATAGGTAGCATGTTTTGATTTTGTGATCACTTATTCGCTATCTCTTGCAGCTTGGATAAGTTAATTCTGAAACAGCACAAAGTCAGCACAAAGTGGACTGTTTTGAGCCAGAAAGATAAAACTCATCCTAATCAGGTGGTTGGCACTCTTCCGCCATACGCAGATCGGGGTTGATTCTCGGGGCAGTAATCAGAGGGATCTTGTGAAGTTGTGGCCGATTGCTAAATGCTTTCAGATGGAGATTTTGAAGGGGTTTGGGGTACGAAAAGTTGCAATGGAAGGATTTTGTGGCCAGAAGTTATAATAATACTATAGCTCTTAGCAAAATACATACCTTTGAAGGAGTTGGGTGAAGATCGAAGTTCATACGCCAGTTATCGAGACAAATCCGATTAAAAGAACTTAAGCAAGTTGTGTTATCTCTATAACATACGGAAACGGCCGGCACCCCCTCGACTTTCCCCTCACTGACTTAACCACTCGAAAAGATGCCCGGGAGTTTCATCATCTAGGTTCAGAAATGTGGTTTGTCTAAACGGGTCTGTGTTACAGGTCTCATTCAACCTCAAGAGCGGCCGCGACCACAATTCTAAATCCCTTCCCTTCTGGGTGGCCACATCGAGGTTGAGGTCGAGGCCGACGAGTAAGGTGCAAACCTCAACCTCGGAGGCTTTAGGGGAATTGAGAATATCAACGAGTTTTTAGAAGGTTTGCTCATCGAATGCATAGATAGAATAATACCATTTAGTGAATGCATGAAAATGATGGTATTTTGTTAGAATCTTTCAATTCTCGTTGAATTCCAACTATTCCATCATTTCACTTGTACAGTAGGGTGCAGACGGGTCACAGGCGGGACGTCTGGATAGCCTCAACTGTTGCATATGTATAACGCCATGCCCTTTTCACACTACTTCAATGAAGAGACAGACCGCTCTCTTGATCCCTTTTATAGGCCAGTTGGCCATAAAATTAAATCTTTACGATGAATTTTACATATTGACATTAGTAAGCGACTAATCGGATAAATATGAATAAAGTAGATGTTAAGCATATTCTGGCATTCACTCCCATATTAAATTAGGTGGCGTACTATGTTCTATCATAGACCTACATTGTAGATAGCTTCTTTTCTCTCCTCCTTAGCAGTTAACAATTAAGCAATAGCCACATCCAAAGTCTCCTAGCGCATTCTAGCCTGTGGCTGATGCCTTTGATCCTGATTGGCTGTATTCGGGTTGGTGAGAATTCAAGTCAGTTCGACCAACCACTATTGTAGTTGGCTATACTTTTCACTTTCCAAAGAGAAGGAATAAACCAAAATTACCGTATTAATTAGATTATAAGATATCATTTACGAACAAGATACTACTACGTTTGTAGATATGGTTCCAAAGGGTCCAAAATACCAATATCTTATAACTCTGACTAATAAGAAGGCTAGAATCTCAAATCTATGATTGTATATCATTTTCCAGACGCTTCATTCAATAATACCACGTTGGCTAAAACACTCACAAGTACAGTACTTGATGGCTGAGAGTGTGTTTCGAAGTTAAGCTATAAAAACCGTAAATGAATTTTGCAAAAACTAAAGCTATTCCCAGATAACCTAGCACCAGCAGTATATCTACCCCACATTTTACCAACTTATCTGTCTATATCTATGTCCATATAGTCCTCCTCGTTAAAATCAGGAGAGACCCGTTCTTTAAGAATACACTTAAAACGTGGGCATGGAATGGGTTTAGAGAGATCAGATAAGGATGGGCGTAAAACATAGAGGTTGGGAGAGGGGGTTGACCAAAAAGTGCCAAAGTGGGGCAAAATTGTTATATAAGATATTTGTTTATATATAAGATATGGTTCAAATGGGCCTCAGGACGGATTTTTAATTTAAATGATGGTATCTTATAATCCAATTATACGGTACTACTTTTTGATTAGTCGACTACAAATCTCACTATTAAAACTAAAGTTTTGGATTTACTCCAAGGCCGACTAGTAATGTAACCACGCTTCTCCTAGGTCTACAAGTTATCTCTCTAATCTGTGTACAGTTATTCCCACTTTTGCCCACCTGTTGTAACAGACTTAACCACCAAAGTCTAACCAATGAACAGCGATAGCATGCCTCTATTATACACGTTTAAGCATATACATACATAAGCCTGAAGGGATAGATTGAATGCTATTTCCCTAACAAACCTCAACTGTAAATATAGCCTGAATCATTCTAAGATCTATACTATAGTAACCCTTAAATCGACTATTTGATTAATACTATAGGTAATTCGTTAATTAGACTATATAATAGAATTCTCCTACTAATTAATTAATTTTCAACTTCCGAAATATTCGTTACTTTAATTAATATAAGGAGTCGATTTTTAATTAAAATATACCCCTCGCCTAGAAAGTAAATAAAGTAATCCGGTAATTAAAGTATAAAATAATAACCCCATGTAATTCCTTTATAGTATACTGAACCAAAAAGTAGAGCTATTCCTAAATACGATTATTTCTAACTCTCGTTACTCGTACTACTACGTCCTTTTTTAGTAAAGGCGACATAGTCGGGTCGGCAACGTCCATATTAGACAAGAGTGGATATTAGGGTATTTGGAAAGTAGGGACGGCTAGGGAACATAGTCCTTTATATAAATTAGCTGTTATTATAGTGTTAATAGCTTATATTCTATTCCTTATTCTATACCTACTACCCCACTCGTTCCACACCCTCCCAAGACATAAAAAAGGCGTATTATAGAATGGATTATCATATTTGTAACTGCTATAATGGTAACCCTCAATTCTATAGTATTACTGTTACAATAGTCTAATTGATCAAAGGGTGGATTTGAGGGTTACCATAGTACAGATCGCTCTGAAAACTGAACAAAGATAGCAATGACTGCATGTTTACAACAGAAAGTAACCAGATACAAAATCTACACCCGATCTTCTCTATCATCCTCATTACCTCCAACAGACCGTACTCCCGCAAACTAACAGCAACCAATACACCACTCCAAAAACTCAACCCAAGTCAATCAACCACCCAAAAACACTCCAATCCCAACAAACCAACCTCTCCACAACTTCTTCATTAAGGTACAATCGCATTCCCCCCCACAGCACCAGCACCCTTACACCACCCATTCCACGTCCCACTATCAGCTATCTTATTCCCCGCACTGTAGCACTGAGGACTAGGTAGTTTCGCAGCAAGACAGTCGTCGCAGCCATGCGCCCTAGCATCTTGACATGCATTTCTGGTGGTTGTGAATTCGAGTTGTTGTTTTCGGTCGTAGCAGACTCCGATCTGGTTTACTGCATTTACTGTCGCGGCTGATGCCAACATCGCGAGGAGAAGGCTGTTTGGGAAGTGCATTTTGCTTAATGGCCTTTAGATGTGGGTTGTGTTCGTGTGGTTGCTGGAAATGTCGATAGAGATGTAATTATTAGATGGAAAATAATCAGTTGGAAGGATGTATGGGAGGGAAAAGTCTTAATATATAGCGTAGTGAGATTAGACTTTTTGCCAGCGTTTTCGCATAAATATAATATGGTATATCATCCCAACACTGAAGCAAGGGGGCATATGAGTACTACAGTATACCTAGGTATCCCTCACCAAGAACATCTGCTCCCGCGGTGGATCTTACTTCTATACGAAATATATACCCAGCAAAACCAATTCTCTGAAGGGCTAGAAGAGCTGTTTTGTCAATGAAGAAATATACTGGCTACCTTTCTTTCCTGTCCACGTGTTTTCAATGAGTTCATAACGGTACCTTGGAGTATCCAGGTTTCAAGTTTGCAATTAAGCATTAGAAATACCGAGATACGTAGCCCTTCATACTCGACAAGCTAACCACTTCTGTAAATTTCAAAGAGTACCTGGGTGTTTGACATACTGTACACAACAGATTCGAGAAGAGGGGCCACATAAGGATACATCTCTATCATTATAACGCTACAACACGGCTGCCAACATCCGCCAAAAACAATCAAAGAGTACTCTAACCCCAGAAAACATAACTTTCTCCCATAATAGACATAGTATTATAAAACATTCCATCAAGGTCCACCTCGTACAACTACATGGCTTGTGCACCAACCCCCCAGAAGACCTCGACCATGTCCCCGTTTCAAAAACCTCGGTACTGGTATTTCCAAATTCATATCACCTGGCACTCCATCCCATCTATTATACTTTATCTGAAGCTGTACAATCACGTCGCAGATATCGGACGGCAAACGTTAGAGTTGGCTGCCCAAGTGGCACATATAGAGAATAGATGAATTAGAATGATGATTGTATTGCTATTACGCCAAGTGTCCCGAAGGACGACTACAAACTACTTATATCTACTTCAACTACACCCTTTAGGTCCAGGTTCCATCTACCTGCTTATACCGTAGTAAATCGAACTAGCTTGAGAAGGATACCAGGGTAAGCGGTTAGAGCACGGAACAGAGTAAACTAGAACTTCCTACTCGCCAGAAGGTATTCTTCTTATACGTAGCGTAGGAGATTATAACAAGCAAGGGACTTAACGAAAGCTATTCTCTAACTTAAGTAGCCTATCTACCAAGTAGTTTTGGTACTCTACTCGCCTACCCTAGTATTTATCCTTCTTAAGTTCGATTTACTACGGTACTATACCCTACGAGAACGTATAGTATTTGAATAAAACTACTCAACTACTTAAATATATTCGAGTAGTGCTTGGCGATTTGGATTGAGTAGCCATTTTCACTGCGAGAATTAAGGTGGGTAGGTACTACTACTCGACTTAACTATTCGAATTTTAAACGCTAAGAACGTAAAAGAAAAATAAAACTCGGAAGTTTCCTAAGTAAAACTTAAGAAAGGTACCTAATAATAAAGTATTAAGTATAGCAAGACGTCCGTTAATACCAACGAACAGAGAGGAGAAACTAAGGGGGGGAGGTACTCAGGTAAAGATGTAAACAAATAAATCAAGAGACTACTAAGAGTATTAGAGAAGAAAGAAATATAGAAGTGAATAAAGACAGGCTCTGTGGATATATTTTAATTCAATTATCTAACAAGTTACTACTAGGAATTCGATATCGATATCGATTAGAATCCTCAAAGGGGAAGGAGATACGTAATTCATTTCACATCTGGATCATGATTTCTATCACGGAATATAAAGGTGAAATATACGCTCTTATTAGACTTGCATGAATCTGCCAATCCACCAGACTTACCATAAAAAAGAAGCCAACGTATCAAACAAAAAAGAGGCATATAGTAAGGCCCCAAACATCCATCTGTCAATTCATGACATTCAAAATTGCTTCCGCTAGACCCCAAGCTAGAGATAGAGGCTCAAGCGGTTGCTTCCCAGCACTGCACCCTCCACCAGAGTCCGTGAAGAATAATGACATCAACGACGAAAACCAAGACATGGTTCCCGTCACCTTTGAGAAGATACCAAGGCAAGACACAGTAACCATATCTTGACGTAACATCCGATAGTGCAAAGCAAAAACCGATTGCATTGGGAGTAGAAATACACTAAAAACACAAGGATAGTGAACCCGAAAAGAGGATGGAGATGTACAGCTTTGTACCAAAACAGTAATTCCGCAATCACGTAAAGAGAGTATGATTTGAATATTAGACAAATGTAGTTCTCTCAGGTCTCCGGGATCCCTCCCTCACCTAAGCCGGTTTTGGGTCTGCCACCACAGAGTCCAGACCACAGGAAAGTAGCTCACACTGGTAGATAAGGCCCGAATATTGGGAGGGCTGTAAGTAGCATCTCAGTCCTGGGCGATGATCATGACTAACCTTGGTGTGTATCCCCAATAAATGAATAACCTTTCGACTAAGATATTAGCCAAAAGACGGGAACGGGCGGGAAAGGTCCCGCAAAGTACCACTCCACCCCTTTCAGTATCCCCACCAGAAATCGCTCCTATAAATTCTCCCAGCCTCTGGTTCGTTGATGGGTGCGGGCTCGCGGCCAGGTTGCTCGCCGCTCGGCTCAGATGCATCTTTCCCCGCCAATAATTTTGGATCTCAAGTTGGGGGAAAATTCCGGGAGTGGCAAGGGACTTCTCAGCGTTCGCTCCAACAAGCACCTTCTCCTATTGGAGACACGGATCATTTCATATGTGCTCGATGAAGTGTTCATTTTGAGAAGTGAGAAATATTAGATAGGAGAGTATCGGAGAGCAAGGCCCACGCATGATGAGCAAACTGAAATTGGAATTGATAAGGTTAACAGCGATCGGTTCACGGAAAGAGGGGAAATTATGCACTGCATGTCTGCAGCTACCCGAGCCAATCATTTTCCCTCCTTGATGGGAATTCGGTTGAGAAAGGTACCTAGGTACTAGGTAGACAAGGGACAAGAAGCTGCCAGTTTTGCAGCCAGGGAAATTATTGGGTAGAAAACACAGCATTATTTCCAGATATCTCTCAAGCATATGCATACTGATGGTTGAGACCAATCCGTGATCGTATTATAAACGAGGCAACGTACACTGGTGTCGGAATGGGTCAGCGTAGCGATATGACGACGTAATGCAGGCTCTGCTATTGGGGCCATTGGATGGAAGCTCGGTTATACATAAACGCCCACAAGCGCGCCTTGGTGGGGAGAAGTCTGCTATTGGGTAGATGAAACGGAGAGTCGGAGTCTTTGGCATGTGGCACAACGGGAGAGGTACATTGGACTAGGTGTTTGCCAAAACATGCGTCGTAATGAGAACATTTGGTGGTTGGATTAAAGGAAAAGGAAGACGATGGAGAAAATTGACACTCCTGGTTTCATTCCTCTTTGAAGAATGGTCGGTGACATTGCTTTGCTGAGGGGCTTGAGGTCGGGTGATTGTCATATTCTTCAATTACCTACCTTGGAAATCGATCTATTGGGATTTGAGATGGTGTGTGTGTGTGTGTGTACTCGTGCTGAAAAACAATGAGTCGTGGTCCGTAGATATCTTTCTGCTGCCGTACAAGACTCCGGTACGAGACTATAATTGGAAATGTTTGTAATTGCGAAATTCATGTGCTTAGGTCGTGTGTTGTGTATCAGCTGCGTCGTGTCCGAAGGATGGGATGAGATGGGATGTGATGCAAGTTGCGTGAGCTGTACCAGGGAAAGCTGTGCGTCGTATTGGGGTTACGGATAGCTGATAAAAGTTCCAATACTCTCATGCTGCGCAGCCCTGCGTTGAAAGTATTGTTGACGTTTCGCAACTTCTTGATGCGATGCCGGAGGACTAGATGGATAAAGTCGCCAACGGGCTAACAATTCCCATTGGAGATGAAGGCCCCTGATGTGAATGTTGTCCTCCCATCGTCAAACTACATCAAGTGGTCGTCACGGACTTTGAATTGGCAGTTTTGGTACGCCTGTGAGGTCCGAAAAGGAGGAAATCTCCCCCACAACGCCGTACGCCGTACGCCACCACTGCTTCTCTTTCTTGGCCGGCAAGACCAGAAGTCTGGAATCTTGTATTAGAACTCCTGGGGGTGGGTGTGCCCATCGTGCAGCGGGGAGGCACCGGAACCCCCCTGGCAGCCTTCCAGGGCCCCATAAGAGAAGCATTAGGACGATCTATATCGGAAGATCCTGCTCGTTACGTGCCAGAAAACACATGATGGGCAGGATACGGTGCTCCGGCTTCTGGGGAACCGTGCGAGAGACCGACTAACTCAGATAGACTCAGATGCTACCCGTCGTCTATCGCTTGTTTGCCCTCTGCGGATAGTTCGTGAATATCCTCGGATTGCTGCTCGCTTCGTCGCTCTGTTTCCTCCCAACGGGACCCGACAGGCGTATAGAGCACCAAACCATCTTTGCTTACGCCCTCCTCGCTGTGACATCCGTACGGCATCGTGGAGTGAAGTAAACTGCTCCTTCTGTATCTTGCGCATCTGCCTTCTGAACTGGTTGAGGAGCAGTGCCGTGGACGGAAAGACGCATCAAGCTGTACAAAGGCGGGGCTCTATCACACTCGTGCCGGGCCCCTCAGCAGAAGATCAATATTGACGACACCTTGCCGAGCAGATTCTGCGTGTAGAGCCAGTGCTTTCGTCATCCTGAGGCAACGCGCATCGAGCGTGGGAATTGAAGGACCAAGGGCACGCTTGCGATTGACAATCAACACAGTAGTGAGAAAGACGGCGACCACGGACCTCGAAGGGTTGACTTTTTGCGTCTTGAAATGTGCTGCAGCTGGGAGTATCAACCGTTCCCTGCTCGTGCTTGTCGCTGCCGTTGCCCGCTTTCTGGCTGAATCTCTACTGCAACTTTGAACCATACGCTGATGTGCCGGGGGAACATCCATACTACCTTGTAGACCACCTTGACTACCCTGTGCTGGCCGTTGCCGTTACCAGTTACCAGAGTTGGAGCTGGAGCACGACCACGGTCCGTCGAGTAGGGTAAGGGTGCTCGTAGGGATATGCGATTCGCAGGTGCCGCCCATTGATATCAATCTCGAGGCCGGCGTCGCAAGTACAAGTGTCGTAGTCGTCGCTCTGGTCCGCGAGCGTGGTAGAGTACGGAGTAGTCGCAGAGAAGCAATTTATTGCACGCAAGCACGCCAGACGGAGACGAGAGACCGATGCGAGACAGGCAGAACAGTGCAAACTTGCGGTTGGTCGGAACATTGCTTTTTCCACGTCGTACCGGATATCTTCTCCTCAACACAAGGACCTGGACCTGGACCTGGAATCCTTGAGCGTAGACGAGCTTCTAGCAGCAGCAGCAGCAGCAGCAGCGTAGGCAGCGCAGCGCAGCGAACCAGGCGAGGTCAGAGAGTTACTGCATCGCAGCACAGTACCGCGCAGTGCAGTAGTAGCAGCATCAAGCGAAAGTTGTCAAAACTCCAGAGGTCGCCGCTCCGCGCTCAATTGATCGTGCACGACGACGACGCCGCATCCAGCAGCAGCAGAAGCAGAAGCAGAAGTCAGAGATATACTCGGTCACAACTTGTTGGTGTTGATGCGTTTGAGAGAATATGTTCCAACCACAGCCCACGGCCTTTTCACCTTTCAACCTCTACGCGCTGCCGCTGCCGCCGTCATCGTCCACCGCTTTTCACCCATCGGGGCTGGCAAACGGAGCTCCAGGTCCAGGTCCAGGTCCAGCTCCACCCGTCTATCAAGACCACAATCACCACCACCCCGTTTTTAGTCCCGCCGCTACGACCAACCCCAACACCGGGGAACTCAACTTCACAAACAACCTCAATTCGACGCATCGTCGTCCTCATGCCCATCCCCCCCCCCGCAAGATTAGGAACAGGATGAATGACGATCTAGCTGCCCAGGAGGCGCTGGCCCGTGATTTTCAACCGGCCTTGACGGTATGTGCTGAAGCGGATAGCGGAGCGCTTTTCCAAACTGACAGCTGCAGGGTCCGTTGGTGGGCGACAAGAAGAGCAGTCTCGCCATCACCGAGGAGTACGCCAGGGCGGATCCCATATACGTTGCCAAAACTGCCGTAGATGCCCCTTCCATGAAAATGTACAAAGTTCCTGCTAACAGATCACCAGGCGCTGCCTCAAACGTACTCGCATTTCAGACCGGTACTGGGGGATGGGAACTGTGGATGGCGGGGTAAGTCTTACCCCACAGGGTCCATGTTGCATATCTTGCACAACCTCAACACTCCAGGAGACTTTTCTAACCTCACACAGCGGCGGGCTTTTCATATTTCGAGACCTATGTGCGGACCGGAAATCAGGCGGGCTTAAGAGAGGAAATTACTCGCATGACCTCACTGAACAATCTCATCACCAATGTCGGAGGTTTCGAGCCATGGGTTTTCGAGGATATGGTGGAGGAGACGATCGGTCTTCTGAAAGGTCTGGCTGATGCGTTACAATCCTCGATTCAATCGGCGTCGAATCTACTCATGGAACGATTCAATGATCAGGGAATATCGAATGCCATCGTCTACCACTTCAGGCTTCTCGCCAGTTCTTGGTTAAAGGCAAATCCAACGGAATATCAAGATTTCATACAGGAGGAGGATGGAGTAGAGGGGTATATAAAGAACTGGTTGGTCCCAGTGGACCGAGAGATTGACCATCTAGGCATGACCTTGCTCATCGACGTCCTGCTCAAGCCGGTCAACTTCGCTGTTGAGATTGTTTATTTGGACCGAAGTGAAGGCACACAAGTGAACAGTCATATCATTCAGGTCCGAGACGCAAATGGTGATCCAACAAACCCAGGAGGGCCAATGATACATCTACTCTATCGACCAAGCCATTATGATATCCTCTACAAAGATTCTCAGCCTCAAGCTTTAACTGAGGCTTTGCAGAATACAGACATGCAAGTCAACCGAGTAGCGAGTTTCACTCATCACCACATTGTCCAAAGCACTCCAGTCGCTAGCTTGTCTAGTTACAATGATGTGGACGTTCTTTTTAGTATTCCTGGTTTCGGCCTCCAGTCAAATCATGGATTTGCATCGCAGTACCCGCCACCAATTGAGCAGACTTATACCCCCTCTCCAATCTCTTCGATATCACCCATCTCACCTGGCGATTCCTCAGCTACGACACCTTCAAGTACGTCTTTACAACCATGTTTCCCACAATCACAACCGCCACCGGTTTCGAAATTGACGCCGCCTGCACCCTCACCCATCATGAATCCATCACATACAAATTTTCCACTGAGTGCCGTGCCGAATGTCCATTCACATCAACCCTTACCACACCGTCCAACATTGACGGCAACGCATACATTACCTCCTTCAGAAATATCTTCGCCAAATTCTGCCGGTAGCTCTTTCCGTCCCAGCAGGTACGAACTTGAGGCCGACTGGGCACACGAAGGGCCAGTACAATTCTTGACTTCTACCTTCAAAAACAGCCACTATAACACGGCACATTACAACAATCCAAATTTCCAACCGGAGGAATGGACCCCGGAATCAGACGAGCAACCACCCACGAGGAAGCGATCAAGTTGATGGAATCTTGTTGAATTTGTTACACTGGAATTGAAAGTAATTGGGGAACCCTATCGCAGAATCTACCATGCCGTCTTGATGACAGGATTGGAGACAGAATTTGCATGAGCAGATAGGGTGTGATATGATCGTCGGGGGGTGGGGAAGGGGTTTGGAAGGAGATTGACAATGGATAACCCTTCTAATTCGAGAGGCAATTTAAACGGAGCAAATTGGAACGGGATTGGGATTGGGAATGGGAATGGCATTTACGATTTTATTACGAAAATTACTTCAACTTTCTTCGTCTTATCAGCGAGCGAGCGAAAATTTGTTGTGATTACGAAGCGGCAGGCAAACCTTTTTATTAATATTCTTTTTTTGAATCATCATGTAAGGGAAAAATGAGAGAAATGAAGAAAGAAAGAAAGAAGAGAGAGAAAGAAAGTAAAGAACGTAAAGAAAAAAAACCAAAATTCCCATCCAGCCAGCTTTTTTAATTCTTAATCTAATTCAAAGTTTTATATATCCATTTGTTTTCCCGTTGGTTAGTTGGTTGATTTGAGGTAAGGAAGGGTTAGTCCTTTTTTTCTTCAACTTATGAATAAGTATACCAGTGACTTGAACTCCATAAAGATATTCAGCGTGCTAAATTCAAGTAGTTAAGTTAAGTAGATCTTAAGTTGAGTAGTAGTAGCACCTAGGTACTCAACTCAACTCAACTCAAGCAGTCAAAATCACCTACCTACTAATCAACCCAACTCGCCAAGTACTCGATTAACTCATAAACCACTCGAGTAGAATCGGCCTACTATAATACCTCGTAGCACTAGCTAGACTCCGGACAGTTAGTCGTTCTACTAGGTCCGCAGACTGCCGCCTAGGTACTTGCCCTAGAACTAACATGATCTTAAAGAACACCTAGAAATGGGATCTCTTGATAGCCACGTCATGTTTAGATACCTAATCGAGTATTACTCAAAAAAATCAAAAAAAAGGAACAGTTAAATCTACTACTCAACTCAACGGAATTATCTACGAGGAACTATACTTACTTATTTAACTTAACTCAAGTGCTCGAGTACAACTTGAGTTGAGCAGTTGATAAGTTTTGTTACCACGCTGGAGATATCAATGAATTCCAAAACCTTTTCCTTCAGCGTTCGGCAACTAGAATTCCATTCCATTCCATTCCAGACCCCCCCTCTGGAGTTATTCCATTCCATTTAGAGATCCTATGGAATAATTCCATTCCATTACCCCTATTCCATGGAACTCCATAGAATAAAATTACATAACCCGGATAAAAGTCCTTCCGCTCCGTTGACTAATAGGAAGCCTCGATTCTGCCCGTACGTATAAGGCCGGTCTACTAATAGACAGCTCACGTTGCCCCTTCCCCTGTAGACGACTTATTACTTGTAGGAAGGGTGTAAATCTATAATCTAACTTGCTAAGCCAGTTAGATTGTCCGATTCAGGTAGAATGGAGGGGAGGTATATTAGAAAGTGACAAGGGGGGGGGGGGGGGGGGGGGGGGGCTCTAGACCCTTTACTTAGACTAGGTATAGAGTTCCAAAATGCTAAGTAAACGGGGTCTAATTAGCATTCACCCCTCTCAAACAGTGCTCTCTAAATTGGTCAGAATAATAACCTCTGGAATTCCATTTTCCATGGAACTCCAGAGGGTGTTTGATGGAATATTCCATTCCATTTTGTAGGGGGTCTGGAATTATTCCAGATGGAATAGAATATGGAGATTCCATGGAATATCGTTCCAGACGCCGAACGCTATTTTCCTTGACGAATGAGTGAGTGTATTGTATCGTGACTTGATCTCTCTAGAGGTATTAATACATTTCAAAACCCGAGCTCATACACATCACACATAAACAGCCGCGTAGCAGAAACAGAGAAAGTAATCTAATGTAAATGATATTTATCACGCTCTATTCGCCCCAGAATTATGTACTCTCCACATTCAGTCAGTTAGCCTCCCAGCAGGCATAACAAACTGTGATCTCTCATCTTCATCTTTATCTCATGCTAATCGTCTATCTTGAGTCTCCCCATCTAATCCCATCCCAACGAAAGTCCCATGTCCACCCCCGAATTTCATTCATCCCTTCTTTACAAATCCACACGAAAGAAAGGAAGAATACAGGACATACGCCATACGAATATCCCCCATGCCAATTCATGTGCCAAGGCAATGCACAAAAGCAAATTAAGAAAAAATAGAAGCTCATGAAATGTACAAGAATAACTCCCCAAATGTCTCAAAAATTGCATCTCTCTAGAATGAGGCAATGGCAATGGCGATAGCTTGGCTGTCAGAGTGTGAGATGGAGATGCTAACTTCTCTGACACCGGCCTTCTTAGCAACTGTGGCAGCGTCACCGTGGAGCTGACGATAATATCAGCATATTTATTTGTCATCTGAGAGTACGGTAGAACTTACAACGACGATTGGTGCACCCTTGTCATTATTGGTGATTTCAATTTCCTTCAATGGAGCTCCAGCGCCCTTGCTCGATACACCGAGCGACTTGAAGACAGCCTCCTTGGCACTCCATTTTCCAGCGAACGATGCTTGTGGTGATGGAGCATTGAAACAGTATGCCTGCTCCTTGTCGGTAAAGTTTCGTTGAATAAATGTGTCGTTGTCAATGTTGATTGCGGAAATGTCCTCTACGTCAACACCGACCTTGGTATTTGCAGTTGCTGCACCTTTGGCCAATGACTCGACCATTTGTCTGGTACTGGCAGCATTTGACTTTTTTGGGATGTTTTTGGCGAAGTTTGGAGCATATGTAAGAGCAGAAGTCTTCTTATCGATAGATACACGAGCATCTGGGTTCAAGAATACCTCACCTTGTTGAGCGTCAGTGTATGGCGACTCGTTCTTAGCAACGAATAAGGTGTTGGTAATCAATCCGTTATGGAAGTATCTGTATGCTCGCTTCTGTCTTGCCTCTACCTTGGCAGAGTATGCTTCATAAGTAGCTTCGTCGAGCGTAGCAAACAAGTACTTGGGGTGGATACCAATTGCCTGAGCACCCTTTTGGCCGAAACCGAAGGAGGTGACGGAGAAAGCCTTGATGCCATCAGTTTGAATACTCTTGCTTGGGTATACAATGTAGTCAAATTGTTCCATGACTTGATCGACGTTGTCGGCATTTCGGTTGCCTGGAACCAAACCACTGTTCAATACCTGCAGGCACCCGTTCATCATCCAGGCACCGGCAGCACCCTTTGGATGACCAGTCAAGTACTTTTGGAAGATACCCATAACTGCGTTGCCCTTCTTTCGGCCAAGGTGCTTCAGCTGTTGGCAAATAACCGACGATTCATTCTTGTCGTTTGCTACTGTAGAAGTACCGTGGAAAGATGCGACATCAAGGTCATCAATCGTAAGACCCCACGTTGCGAGAGCACCACGAAGAGGGGCAATTGAGGGGTCTTTCTTCCAGAACGAGTTTCCAAGACTGTTAAGAACCTCACGCTCTTGACGAGCTGCCTCACGTTCAATGTGATTTGCACGCTCTTGAGCATACTCGGTCTCGTTGAATTCACCACCTTGTGCTTTCATAGCTGCAACCTCTTCGTGAAGGAATTCCAGCTCCGACTCTTGCCATTGCTTGATGTTCTTCTTTCGGTGCTCAATTTGTCTTCGACGGTATTTGATGTCAAGCAGAGGAGATGGGAATTTGCCAGGATTCTCACGAGCTGTTGTAAGAACACCCTGTCCAGGTGCTGGTACGGATCGTCCAATCTTATCGGTAGCAGTGGTGGTCAAACCAAGGATACCGTAAATTGGAACACCCATATCAAGAGCAAGTTTGGCAGTCATGATGACTTGGATACCACAACCTTGAGATTCCATGAACCCATTTCTGGTGGTGGTGGTAGGTCTTGACATCTCCTTGGGTGTACGTCCATGCGCGAACTCATCTACAGCGTTGCTTGTTGCTTTCATGTTGGCAAATTCGTAAGAACCTTCCTCTTGGAAGTCATCAAATCCCCCGACAAAGCAGACGCGTGCCTTGCCCTCCAAGATGGTCTCGTAACCAATATCAACGGATTCGACAGATGTTGCACAAGCACCAACTGGAGTCTTGATAGGACCAGTAGATGAGATAAGCAACATGTTGACCCAAGCACTCATGGTGTTGATAAAAGACTCCTGGAGAATATCCTTCTGAAGAGGCTTATCGAGGTAACGGTCCTTGTACATGCCTCGGAGAGCATTTGTTCCACCAATACCGGAACCAATACAGTTACCAACTTCGGAAATGTGAACATACTTGTAGAATTCATATGGATCAGTGATACCAGATGCCAACAGTGATTCGACCGTGCAGACAAGTACGAACAAGGTAACAGGGTCGACTTGGGAGATGATGTCGTCTGGAATACCATATTTCTTGGCGTCCCAGCCAGTTGGAATTTGACCAGCGACAAGACGATCAAATTTCAAGGCCTTGGGGATGAGAAGAGTGGCACCCTTCTTCATGCGGACGATGTACTCGCCAGATTCAGGAATTTCGAAAATTTCTGCCTTCTCACCATGCTCACGTCGGAACTCTTCGGCAGTCTCCTTTGAGGTCTCAAATGGCTCAAGATCTTCCTCAATGACCACCTCTTGAAGAAGTTGCTTCTTGTTAGGATCATATCCCTTGAAAAGCTCAGGCTCGATAAGACGGATACCAGAGTGAGCGAGGATGTGCTTCTCGTATTTGCTCTTGATGTCTTTGTCATCGACTGGATCTCCTGATTTGGCATCAACCCAACCGGCATACTGCTTGCCCTTAATTGGACCGTTGTGGTTCTTGATGAGACCCATGATCCAGGCCATCTCAACACACCCCTCAAGAGAGAATTGGCCATAGGCTTCCATCTCCCATCGAGTACGAGAGTTACCCCATGGTCCAACTTCTGCAAACCCGGTGACGACAACAACCTTCTCAAGATCAACCATACCCTTGAGGTTCTCGTTCAGTGGCTCGATTTCCTTCTTCCAGCTTGGAAGAGCAGGGAAGTCAAACTTGATGTTTGCACGAGGCTCAATGGTAACCTTCTTGTACAAGGCCTCGCTATCCTCACCATTGACAATCTTGTTCTCAATGGCTGTTTCCTTGGTAACAGCTTGACGAACCTCGCTGGTTTCCATGATATCCTTTCGCAACTTGGTCATCAGGTTCTTCAGATCTGGAATGAATTGCAGACCACCGTTAAGATCAGCGAATACAGGCTCGCCTTGGCAGAGATCAACAATGGTTGGCGACATAAGACCGAGCAAGTTGAAAGCCATTTCTTGCTGAGAGAAGGTACGAACACCATATGCCTCGACACCCTCAGCAACAATGTTGTTACCAGACATAAGACCCGTACCACGAGTCCAGCCAATAACAGCACCGCAAATAGTGAGGAAGTTACCCCAGTTCTCAGAGTGCCATCTGTTGAAGAGAGTTTCCAAAGCCAGCTTAGACTCGGAGTAGAGACCATCGTTACCAAAGGTACCGTGATTGGGTGACAATGGCAAGACAACTTGGGCAGGCCGAGTTTCAAATCCACGCTCAGCCTTCTGAGTCTTGACGCATCCAAGAAGACGGAGAAGGTTAGTCAACATGATACGATGAGCAAGCTCGGATTTTGAGTCGATGCTGTCAATCTCGCGACCATTTTCAGGGATAGCTGCGAAAGGAATGATGAAGTCCAAATCCCAGCCGAGACCTTTCTTGGTATCATAGATGTACTCCACCAATGCCTCAACATCCTGCTTGCTTCCTTGGTTGAATGGGACAACAATCAACTGGGAGCCACGAGAACCATAGCGAGCATACATGGACTGGTAGTACTCTGTAACCTCTCGCGAGAAACGGCTGGTGGTAACAACGACCTTGGCACCGCCACTGATCAGACCCTGTAGCACATCGGCACCAATGGAGCCTGCTCCGGCACCGGTCATCAGTGCATTCTTGCCCTGGAAAGTGACACCAGATTTGGCTGCTTGTGCTAAACCATCAAGATACATGCCGGTAAGCTTCTTGCTGTATTCCCATCCGTGCTCGTCCTTTCTCTTCAAATGAAGGAAAGGAATGGTCTCAACCTTGCCAGTCTTGCCAGGAACGGTGGTTCGTGGAGATTTCTTGGCGCCATTCATCTTCCCATTTGCATGCTCTTTGGGGATGATTTGACCCTCGCTCATGGCCAAAGATCGAATGACGTCGCCATAGAGGGATTTGATTTGCAATTGGGAGGATTTGGAAAGCTTGTGTTGTTGCTTGATGAGCTTGTAGATGCGGCCAAGATCATTTTGAACTTTGGTGCGGTTACCATACTCGGAAATCTTTCCTCCTTCAGCCATCTCCCGAACATAATGCTCGAGCTTTCGAACGCTAGTGCGGGGAACCTCTGCATATTCGAGATTTCCACGAGCATCGATCTTGGTGTGGGGAGCAGTTGGAATGGCGACATCCTTGTAGACAGGGGAGACATTCAAGGTGTCTTTGCAGTTGTCAATAAGTTGTTGACCGAGCTCCTTGGCGAGTTTGTACGTTTCTCCGCGCTCTGTAGGGCAGTTGTCGATATGGTATTGCATGAAATCTACCAACGTAGGATTTGATCGATTCATGATGCGAATGCACTGGCTGACGATTTCACGATCGACGGCTTGCAAACGTCCGAAAATGATGTCGTAGAACATGGTAAGCGCATCCTGACGAGCCCAATTCCAAGAAGAATCGTACACTCGTGCCTTGAGCTGACTGAAAACTGGTTCAATTCCTGCAGCATAGAATTCTCCATGTTCAACATTCCACAAATCCAATTGCGATTGAAGAGCTTGCGAAGATTGCTGAGAGCCAATGAAGGCCTTCTCCCCAGCGCGAAGATCCATCTTCAAATATCTTGCAAACAACTCCAGCTGCTGTTTGAACAGAGCCCGCTGGTCCTTGGTTAAGGCATCAAGAGCAGCAGGATCCATCATCATTCCACCGCCCGCAGCACCAGCATCGCCTCCCGCAGCAGGTGTTGACAAGCTGATTCCCGCGTTGGTTGCGTATTTTTGGGAGACTTCATCCAGGAAAGCCTTCGCATCATTTTCCGCACCCAAACGAGCTGGAGGCTCCATGGTCAGCGCCAAGAGCAAGACACCATCTTGTCGTCCACTGGCAAGACCCCATCTGGTTTCCAAGTATTTGCGAGCTGCTGTAATGTTGAAGCCCCCAGGCATCTTGGAGGAGATCAATCGGGCGACTAACGAAGAGGATTGCTTTCCAAGCTGACCATTGAAGGTTGCTTGCATGGCAGCTCCCAACTCATCTAGAGGAGTATCTTCTGGCTTTTCTGGTGTAGATCCAAATTCCTTACCCAGATCACCCAGAATTTCGTTTTGAAGTGTTGATTTACCTGCGCGGAAAGGCAATTAGTATGCTGGTGGTTTTGGAATCTGAAATGGGGGGTCAACTTACCACCGACGAGGTCTTTGATGGCTTTGCTAAGAGGAATCTCCAAAAGAGGTTTCTTTAGCTTTTGTGCAATCAAGGCACGCACAATATCAATTGCGCCGACTGGGGCATCTGGAACCTGCGCAGCTGGTCCAGCGCTGGGTGCTGAGACAGAAACTGCAACTGGTGCGGACACTGGGGAGGAGGATGAAGATGGAGCGTCACTGGAGGTGGCAGCTGGCGCAGGCTCATCCTCAACTGGGTCAACATCGTAGTATATTTCCTTTGCGTCCTTGTTGTAGCAGAGAATTTGTCGCTGAACCGATTTGGCTGCATCGTATGCTTCGTACTTGGAGGCCAACGTCCGCTTGGCCATCACACCAAGGGTATCTGCTGGACCGATCTCAACGATTCTCTCTGTGGTCTTTTCTGCCAAAATGACATCTTGTGTTTCAATCCATCGTACAGGCGAGGCAAACTGGTATGCTAGAAGTTCAACGAGGAGGGTGTGGGCGAGCTCCTGCTCGATTTCGGGACGCATGATGGGTATATTTTTACGTCCGAAGACGACTCAAGACTAATGGGGAGGGGTATAATGGATTTCGAGTTGAGGAGACGATTCGTGTTGTGTGAGGGTGTGGTCGTAATGGGCGTTGTAGATTCTTTTTGTTTTCTAGAAGTCTTGTGTGAGGGAGGGTGAAGATGATTTGGGGAAGTCGGACTTTGTTGAAAGAGTAGGAGGGACAAGACGTATGTATTAGGCAGGAAGGAGCGATAGTCTTACTCGTGGGATGTCCTCAAGTACGCGTACAGAGTAATTGACTGCAGATGGATGTTGCCTCAATTGCAAGCTCTACGAACTACATTAATTTTGGGTTGGGTCGGGCGGTGGTTGAGGGTCCTCACCCCAACAATTCAAGGTTGGATCTAGTGCAGTTTTGGTGGGTCCCACCTACCTCGACGCGCAGCTTGGCAGCCATGGATGCTGGGTGCAGCTCTGGCTCTGGGACAGAGGCACCAGGAAATCCAAGGGACCAATTCACCAATTCACCAAGTCACCAAGTCACCAAGTCACCCAGTCACCCAGGGCTAATGCTATCGCGACTGCCGTTCTATCCTCTTCAAAGACATGGAAAGAGCGATGCTGATGCACACTTCAGAGACAGTGGGCGTCATGCCACGCAGAGCATTCCTTTCTTTTGTGCAATTCCGCTCTTTGGCATTCAGAAACCCATCCTCTGTGAGATGACATCCGATCATCCCGCTCCCCCCACCATCCCATCCCATCCCTCCCTTCGCTACGCACGTTGAAGCATTAAGCGGCACCAGAACCCCTTTTTTCCTCGTTCCCCGGGTTGGGGCTGGTCACCTCTCGGCACATAGAAGAATCTCCGATGTCATGATTTGTAGTGGTTTTAGGAAGACTACTTACATTCCAGCGTCAACACCATTTCTGATATCGTCAGATGAGAAGAATCATCACATATTTGGGGAGTTTGGCTAAGGGAGCAGCAATCTCATGACAACTCAACAGACACTTATGCGGGTAGATGGATCTGATGCGATGCGTTGTTCAGTTCTGTAAACCGCAACTACTATCAACCCTTCGTCTTCTGTAATGAAAAATGCCGTGAGCAATGCAACCAACATTGGTGAGAAAGTTTGCAACATATCTCGCTCAAGATCCCGTCTTACCTTGCCGCATGTTTGCAATCCAGAGAAGATGAGGGGTACCAACTCGCATTTCCATCTCACCATAACACGGAACTCATTGAGTTGCCCCTCCACCACATTAACCTTTGCTGCAAGGCTCTGGGTCTGGCACCGGCGTTCCCTGGCCTGCATTAACCGTAGCGTAGCCTTATCAGCAACCTAGAAAAAAAAGGCGTTGGCAAAAACTTGATAAGTGCTTAACCTTAACATCATCTAGTGCACGAATAGTCAACGGGTAGAGGAGTTAAATACATACATAACGCAATAGAATAGATGGTGTCGGACCATTTGTCGTACTAAATCTCATGAGAAGAAGGAACGGACAGATTGGCTTTCACCATCAACATGTACTGTCCTAGCAAGTACTCATACTAGCAAGCACTAGCGTGTACTAGCCTACTAGTGCCGCTTTTCGGCTCTTGGAGGGGTGGACTTGGTGGGCGGCAGGGGTGAAGGGGTCGTCGTAGGGACTGTTGAGTGTCTAGCGATGAACGTTGAGGAGCTTTGAAATAATTCTCAAGCCACTCGCTGCTGCCTCTTCTATCGCATCAAGTACCAAGTACCAAGTACCCAATTGATTTCGCACTTCCCTCAAGCTCCTCATACACCTCCCCTCTCCTTCCACCCTCCCACAAAATACTGTTCTCCCCAAAGCTGTTTTCTAATACACCAACCTCTTTTGTCGCTCCCTCCCACCATTACGATCACCACGACCGACTTTGATTACGCAGGGGAGTAGCCGGTTGCAACTGCAACCTCCAACTTGCGCAGAAACCTCCTGCTCTTTATTGAGATTCTGGAGCTTTGAGGGTCAGTACAAGCTCGGGTTTTCCTGGATTCCAGATCGTCTGTACTTGGTCTTCTGCGTGAGCACATATTAACTGATACCTGTGTGCAGAATAGAATTCAGAATACCCTTCCAACCATGTACGGAACGGGAACTGGCCCACAGACGGGCGTCTCAACACCACGATCCTCAGCATCATTGCGTCCTCTGGTTCTCAGTCATGGATCTCTGGACCATTCTTTCTTGATACCCACCAACCTTCACTTTCATGCCGCCCAAATCAAAGACCGATTCCTTTCCTCTCTCCCACCAGCCACAGATGAACTGGCCCAAGACGACGAGCCTTCATCGGTACCCGAATTAGTTGCACGATACCTCGGTTTCGTGGCACAAGATGTAGAAGAGGGAGAAGACGATGCTCAAGGCACATATGCAGAGGTTCTGCGACTGGTTCTGAACGAGTTTGAGCGAGCATTTCTGCAGGGGAACGAGGTCCACTGTTTGGCTGCTACACTTCCTGGTATCACTGCAAAGAAGCTTCAAGTGGTACAAAGCTATTATGCTGCGCGCGCTGCAATTGGACGAGCAATCAAGCCTCATGAGTCTGCATTGTTTAGAGCAGCTAATGATGAGGAAGCCAAAGTGTTCACGGTTTACGGTGGACAAGGAAACATCGAGGAGTACTTTGACGAGCTTCGAGAACTATATGTCACATACCCCTCTTTTGTCGAAGACTTGATTGTCTCGGCTGCCGAACTATTACAGAACTTGTCAAGAGACCCAAGAGCGGAAAAGCTCTATCCAAAGGGCTTAGATGTTATGGCATGGCTTCACGATCCAGAAGCTACCCCAAATGTCGATTATATGGTTTCTGCGCCGGTCAGTTTCCCGTTGATTGGTTTGGTACAGCTTGCACACTACACCGTTACCTGTAAGGTACTTGGTCTTACACCAGGCGAGTTCAGAAACCGTACCAGCGGAACTACTGGTCATTCCCAGGGTGTCGTTTTGGCAGCAGCAACTTCCGCAGCCGATTCGTGGGATTCCTTTGATGAGATCGCCATATCATCTCTCACGATTTTATTTTGGATTGGTTCAAGATCTCAGCAAACCTACCCAACCACATCTCTGGCACCATCAGTTCTGCAAGATTCAGTTGATCATGGAGAAGGCGCACCAACACCTATGCTGAGCATTCGGGATTTGTCTCGCGCCCAAGTCCAGGAGCACATTGATGCCACAAACCAGTACCTGCCCGAAGACCGTCATATTTCGATTTCCTTGGTTAACAGCGCTCGTAATATGGTTGTAACTGGCCCTCCAATTTCCCTATATGGTCTCAATCTTCAATTGCGAAAAGTCAAAGCTCCAACAGGTCTTGACCAAACCCGAATCCCTTTCACCGACAGAAAGGTCCGATTCGTGAACCGCTTTTTGCCAATTACCTCTCCTTTCCACAGCAAGTATCTTGCGAACGCGACCAAGCATTTGGCTGAGGATCTCAAGAACATCTCTATTGACAGCAAATCTCTGGGCATCCCTGTCTATGACACCAATAACGGATCTGATTTGCGAGAGGTTCAAGGAAACATCGTTCCCACACTTGTGCGATTGATCACTCACGATCCCGTGAACTGGGAGAAGGCAACCGACTTTCCCAAGGCCACTCATGTGATTGATTTTGGCCCTGGTGGCATCTCTGGTCTTGGTGTTTTGACCAGTCGTAACAAGGACGGTACTGGTGTTCGTGTCATCTTGGCTGGTGCGATTGATGGCACAGTAACAGAAGTTGGCTACAAATCCGAACTTTTCGACCGCGACGAAGAGCATGCTGTCAAGTATGCTGTCGACTGGGTAAAGGAGCATGGCCCACGTCTCATCAAGACCTCCGCTGGTCAGACCTATGTTGACACCAAGATGAGTAGAATGCTTGGTGTTCCACCGGTCATGGTTGCGGGTATGACTCCTTGTACAGTTCCTTGGGATTTCGTTGCTGCTACCATGAACGCCGGTTACCAGATTGAATTGGCTGGTGGTGGATACTACAATGCCAAGACAATGACAGAGGCATTGCGCAAGATTGAGAACGCTATTCCTGCTGGACGTGGTATTACAGTCAACTTGATCTACGTCAACCCACGTGCTATGCAATGGCAAATTCCTCTTCTTGGCCAGCTTCGCGCGGAGGGTGTTCCAATCGAGGGTTTGACTATTGGAGCTGGTGTTCCCTCCATTGAGGTTGCTCAAGAATATATCGAGACCTTGGGATTGAAGCACATTGCTTTCAAACCAGGATCTGGAGAGGCCATTCAGGCCGTTATCAACATTGCGAAGGCAAACCCAACATTCCCAGTCCTCCTCCAATGGACTGGAGGTCGCGGTGGTGGACACCACTCATTTGAAGATTTCCATCAACCAATCCTTCAGATGTACGGCCGTATCAGAAGAAGCGAAAACATCATTCTTGTTGCTGGTAGTGGTTTCGGTGGTGCTGATGATACGTACCCATACCTTACTGGAGAATGGTCTGCCAAGTATGGTTATCCACCCATGCCATTCGATGGCTGTCTCTTTGGTAGTCGTGTCATGACCGCAAAAGAAGCCCATACCAGTAAGAACGCGAAGAAGGCGATCACCGAGGCAGAAGGTCTGGATGATGCGGACTGGGAGAAGACCTACAAGGGCCCGGCAGGTGGCGTTATCACCGTCCGATCCGAGATGGGAGAGCCGATTCACAAACTTGCTACTCGTGGTGTTAAATTCTGGGCGGAGATGGATGCCAAGATCTTCAGTTTACCAAAGGAAAAGCGTGTCGCGGAATTGAAGAAGAATCGCGACTACATCATCAAAAAGCTTAACGATGACTTCCAAAAAGTTTGGTTCGGACGCAACATGGAAGGAGAAACTGTTGATCTTGAGGATATGACTTATGGCGAGGTTGTCCGCCGTATGGTAGACTTGATGTACGTCAAGCACGAGTCTCGCTGGATCGATCAGTCGTATGAGAAGCTTACAGGTGATTTCATCCGTCGTGTTGAGGAGCGTTTCACCACCGACAAGGGCAAGCCATCGCTGCTACAAACCTACGCTGAACTTGAGAACCCATTCCCAACCGTCAAGAGAATCTTGGCTGCCTACCCAGCTGCCGACAACCAGCTTATCAACGCTCAAGATGTTCAACATTTCCTCCTTCTTTGCCAACGCCGTGGACAGAAGCCTACCACTTTCGTTCCTGCCTTAGATGAGAACTTCGAATTCTTTTTCAAGAAGGATTCTCTTTGGCAATCCGAGGATCTCGAGGCTGTTATCGACCAGGACGTCGGACGTACTTGTATCTTGCAGGGACCTATGGCTGTGAAGTATTCCAAGACGGTTGACGAGCCAATCAAAGACATCCTTGATGGCGTACACAATGCTCACATCAAGGGGCTCACCAAGGATATCTACGGTGACAAAGAATCAGCTATCCCAGTCGTCGAATACTTCGGCGGAAAGCTTATTGAGACCGAAGACGAAGTTGACATTGAAGGTCTTACCATCAATGCTGAGGCTACCAAGACAACTTTGCGCATCGCTACAGGCGGTAGTGTTCCATTGCCACCTTTGGATATTTGGTTTTCTCTACTGGCTGGCCACAAGCGATCTTGGCGCTATGCCCTCTTCTCCTCCGAGGTCTTTGTGCAAGGTCAGAAGTTCCAGACAAATCCTATGAAGCGAATCTTTGCTCCTGTTCGAGGCCTGTTTATTGAAATCCTTCACCCCAACGATCCTACCAAGACCGTCATCACTGTCAAGGAGCAGCCAAGACCAAACCAATATGTTGAAGTCATCAATGTCAAATTGACTGGCAAGAACCAAATCTTGGTCAACATGATCAAGGAGACCACCGCCGTTGGAAAACCAGTCGCACTGCCACTTGAGTTCACTTATCACCCAGAAGCCGGTTATGCGCCAATTCGTGAGGTAATGCAGAGCCGCAACGATCGCATCAAGGAATTCTATTGGCGCGCCTGGTTCGGAAATGAAAAGCTGGATCTTGATGCCTCTGTGACTGGGAAATTCAATGGTGGCAAGGCTACCATCACCAGTGAGGCAATCAATGACTTTGTTCACGCAGTTGGCAATACCGGTGAGGCGTTCGTTGACCGTCCAGGTAAGGAGGTCCTTGCACCTATGGACTTTGCCATTGTTGTTGGCTGGAAGGCTATCACGAAGCCAATCTTCCCACGAACCATCGATGGTGATCTTCTTAAGCTTGTTCATCTCTCCAATGGTTTCCGCATGCTTCCCGGCGCTGAACCATTGAAGAAGGGAGATGAAGTTGAGACCACTGCTCAGATCAATGCAGTTATCAACCAGGATTCCGGAAAGATGGTTGAGGTTTGTGGCGCCATCACCCGTCAAGGAAAGGCAGTGATGGAAGTCACATCCCAATTCTTGTACCGAGGTGCATACACCGATTTCGAAAACACATTCCAACGCAAGACCGAGACACCAATGCAGATTCACCTTGAAACAAGCAAAGATGTCGCTGTCTTGAGATCAAAGGAGTGGTTCAACCTTGACGAACCTGACCATGAACTACTTGGCCAGACTCTTACCTTCCGTCTCCAAAGTTTGGTTCGATTCAAGAACAAGACCGTATTCAGCAACGTTGAGACTCGAGGTCAAGTTCTTCTGGAACTTCCAACCAAGGAGATCATCCAAGTCGCAACAGTTGAATACGAGGCTGGGGTGTCCCATGGCAACCCTGTCATCGACTATCTCGAGAGACATGGTTCCTCCATTGAGCAGCCGATCAATTTCGAGAACCCCATCCCTCTCAATGGCAAGACCGCACTCCTTCTGAAGGCCCCTTCATCCAATGAGCCTTATGCCAAGGTCTCTGGGGATTACAATCCAATTCACGTGTCAAGAGTGTTTGCCGGTTATGCCAACTTGCCGGGTACCATTACCCATGGTATGTACTCGAGTGCCGCCGTCCGAAGTCTCGTCGAGACCTGGGCTGCTGAGAACAATGTTGGCCGTGTTAGAAGCTTCCACGCATCCCTTACCGGTATGGTGCTACCAAATGACGACATTGAGGTCAAATTACAGCATGTCGGTATGGTTGCCGGTCGCAAGATCATCAAGGTTGAGGCCATCAACAAGGAGACTGAGGATAAGGTTTTACTTGGTGAGGCAGAAGTTGAACAACCTGTATCCTCATATGTCTTTACTGGCCAAGGTTCACAAGAGCAAGGAATGGGTATGGAGCTTTACGCAAGCAGTCCCGTTGCCAAGGAAGTTTGGGATCGTGCCGACAAGCACTTCATGGACAACTATGGTAAGTCTTCATCGTCCTATATTCGATTAACCATAACTAACATTGATCAGGCTTCGCAATCACCAATATTGTCAAGAACAACCCCAAGGAGCTTACAATCCATTTTGGTGGTGCTCGTGGTAAGGCTATTCGTCAAAACTATATGGCTATGACGTTCGAAACTGTTGGTACCGATGGTTCCACCAAGTCGGAGAAGATCTTTAAGGAAATTGATGAGCACACTACCTCATACACTTACAGATCGCCCACTGGTCTTCTCTCCGCCACCCAGTTCACACAGCCTGCTTTGACTCTTATGGAGAAGGCAAGTTTCGAAGATATGCGATCCAAGGGACTTGTTCAACGTGACAGCAGTTTTGCCGGTCACTCTCTTGGAGAATACTCCGCTCTTGCTGCGCTGGCTGATGTCATGCCTATTGAGAGTTTGGTTTCAGTCGTCTTCTATCGAGGTCTCACCATGCAAGTCGCTGTCGAACGTGATGCATCTGGGCGATCCAACTACTCCATGTGCGCCGTCAATCCAAGCAGAATTTCCAAGACCTTTAATGAAGAAGCTCTGCAGTATGTTGTCACAAACATCTCTGAGGTCACTGGCTGGCTTTTGGAGATTGTCAATTACAACATTGCCAACATGCAATACGTCTGTGCTGGTGACCTCCGCGCTCTTGACACTCTTACCGGTGTCACCAACTACCTCAAGGCCCAGAAGATTGATATTCAACAATTGATGGCCACCCTTTCGATTGAGGATGTCAAGGAGCACTTGACCGAGATCATCCGAGAGTGCGCCAAGCAGACTGAGGGCAAGCCACAGCCACTCGACCTCCAACGTGGATTTGCAACCATTCCACTCAAGGGTATCGACGTGCCTTTCCACTCCACCTTCTTGCGCTCCGGTGTCAAGCCTTTCCGATCCTTCCTTCTCAAGAAGATCAACAAGACTACCATCGATCCAAGCAAGTTGATTGGCAAGTATATTCCCAACGTCACTGCACGACCATTTGAGATTACCAAGGAATACTTTGAGGATGTTTACAGACTCACCAACTCACCCAAGATCGGAGCTGTCTTGGCCAACTGGGACAAATACCAAGAGCCTCATGCCAATGGGGTCAACGGTGTGAATGGTGTGAACGGGGTTAATGGTGTTAATGGGGTTCATTAAAAATATTTTTATTTTCTCTCTGTTCATGTGGATCTACGAAATGGCGTTTTGGCCGGAGCGGGGGAACTTGTGTTTTTTTTCTTTCGCTTGTATTTGTTTGGCGATACAAACACTTGCTTGCCTTTGTAGGTACTTTAGAGAGGAAGAGGAAGCGTGGGTAATTTTCGCTCTTGCTCTTGCTGGATGTGTATAGCTTTTTTCGCGCGAGGGATAGATATGGTAGATGAGAAGACGCAAAGCAATGCTAGATGAATTTACAACGTATAATATGTCTTTTTTGGATCCGGTGCTGGTTTTGCTATGAAACCTGTAATATTGAGTGTGTATATGAACTAGATCCCTCAACTAGACCTTCTATTTCCCTTGTGTAAAGATATAGTAATTAATGTAAAATCGCCTCTACCGAAATTTCTTTATTTGATTAGACTCATTAATCTGTAGACTACTTAGTATTGTTGGAGATGATAGCTTTGTAAGATGGCAAATTCGCCTCTACTATGATTGAGAGGAGGTAAGATATAAAAAACGGTAATAGACTAAACTACCCCCTAAATAATTAAAAATACCTAAACTACCCCCTAATTAATTAGAAAGTAACTAAACCACCCCCTAAATTTTATCCCCTCAAAAGAGGGGTGGTTTAGTCATAAATAAGGAGTAGTTTAGTTAGTTACTATTTAAGTCTTAGTTTATATAGCCTTTAGATTTTATTTATTTATAAGTTTATATATAGTAATATACCTAGAAAATAATAAATAAATTAAATTAATCTACTTCTTACCTCGAAGGCTACTTCTAGTCGATTTTAGTAGTAGTTTAGACTAGTACTCCTTACCCTTACGCTTATTTTTACTTTAATTATTAGCTTTAATTCCTTTAACTTATTATTCCTAAGTAATATCCTCGATTCCTAGCTCTACTCCTTATTCCTAAGTAATAGCCTCGATTCCTAGTTCTTAAGTAATAACCTCTACTCTTAGTTCTACTTCTAGTTCTAGAGTAATAGCCTTAACTATATTATCCTAATCTTATTATTATTAAGCTCTCTCCTTCTTATAAAATAGGTACTCTAAGCTATAATTTATATAAGGCTTCTTCTTATTCTTATACTAATTATCTTATTACTCTTAGTCTATATTATCTTTTATTCTAAGAAGATCCTAGATTATTAGACTAAGTTACTTTTCTTTAGAACCGATAATTACCTCCTTATCTATATTATAATAATAGCCCTTAATTATATACTAATTATAGTTATATTTTAATATCTTTGTTTTACTAAATTTGTTTAAAACCTTAGGAAACTTGTCTAGTATAATGAACTTTAGATAAAGTACCCTACTGTGAACGTGTGGAGTGAACCACTGCTTGCTGTAATGAATACTGAGTCAAACCGAACACTGCTATAAAGAGCGAACAACTAAGTAAGGAGAGAAGAGAGTTCCAGAGGAACAAGAGCTTATATACATAATGCCAGCGGCACGCACGTGCCGTTCTACACGTGATCTGACCCTAGTTCCTCCAACTCCGTGACACCTACCGCCTATCTTATTAAATTATTATAGTTTATATTATTCTACTTACTGATCTTTAGTATTAAGATTTATATTAATTAAAAGACTTTTCTTTTACTTATACTCTTCCTTTATAAGTCTCTCTTCTTCTTATTCCTTAGTAATCTAACGTTTAATTTACTATTTACTAGTCTTAGAATTAGTATTTGTATTATCTTTATTAGATTTATTAGATTTACTAGATTCGTTAGATTTATTACTATCTTTATCCTTATTATTTACTAAGTCTTTATTCTTCTTAAGTAACGTTAGAACTCGAGCGCGGTAGTATAAGGCTATATAAGTCTTTTAGCGCTTAGTATATATACGAAAGAATAGATTATTATCGATATCTTAGATATAGGTATTCTAGTCTATATACTCCTTATCCTTTAAATTTAAGTTGTCTGAAAAGGTAGTATCTTTCACTCTTTGTACTCGTCTATAAGCTAATAGTACACCTATATATATTCTTAAATTATAGCTAACTTTAGAGTACTATAAACACTTATAAGTAAATAATTTATAGTTTTAATAAATATAAGCCTTTCGCGGTGTACTATTAAGGTACTTAATTTCTAGTAGAAGAATAGTATTATTTAGTACAAGTTTATCGATTACTAATATTAGCTTAAAGGTAGTATTATATAGAGACTTATAACTTATAACTAAATACCCTAGATAAAAGAACTAAATTATATTAATCCTAAGGTTCTTATAATATATAATAGTATATAAATAAGGTACTTAGTAGTCTTAGAAAGCTAGGTAGAAGTAAGTATAATTATTAAGGTTAACTTAATAGTTGTCACGGAGTTGGAGGAACTAGGGTCAGATCACGTGTAGCACGGCACGTGCGTGCCGCTGGCATTATGTATATAAGCTCCTGTTCCTCTGGAACTCTCTTCTCTCCTTACTTAGTTGTTCGCTCTT